>JAODAL010013513.1:0-81824 GCA_025379985.1 Phyllomedusa bahiana
ATACAGAAGAACAAATTGTGATGTCACAGTATATTACCTGACTGTCGAACACTAGTTATGTCACAGAAATTAGCTGAATGAAGAACAATAGTGATTCACCTTATAATTACCTTGAACTGTCAGAAAAGCATGTGATATACAGTATATTACCTTGACTGAAGAACAATTGTGATGTCACAGTATAATACCTTGACTGAAGAACACAGTGGATGTCACAGTATATTACCATTGACGTAGAACACTTGTGAAGTCACAAGTATAGTTAACCTTTGACTGAAGAAACACATGTGATGTCACAGTATATTACCTTGCAGTAGAACACTTTGATGTCACAGTATTATTCTTTTGACTGTAGTAATACTTGTGTTGTCACAGATATACATTGTGACTGTAGAACACTGTGTTGTCACAGTAAATTAACAATGATCTGTAGAACACTTTGATGTCAACAGTAAATTAGCTTACTGAAGAACACATGTGATGTCACAGTCTATTAACCTTGACTTGTATGAACACTTGTGCTGTCACAGAATAATACCTTGACTGTAGAACACTTGTGAATGTACACAGTATATTACCTGAACAGAAAGAACACTTGTGATGTCACAGTACTGATTCCCTTGACTTTAGAACACTTGTGTTGTCCAGTAATATTACTTTACGAAAGAACACTTGTGTTGTCACAGTAAATTACATTGACTGTAGAACACTTGTGAAGTCACAGAAAAATACAAGCCTAGAAGACCACTATGTGATGTCACAGTCTATAACCTTACTGTATAACCACTTGTGAAGTCACAGAATAATACCTGACGTAGAACACTAGTATGTCGACAGTATAAATACCTAGAACTGTAAAACACTTGTGATGTCACAGTATATTTACCTTGACTGAAATGAACACTTTTGAATGTCACAGTACATTTACCTTATTGTAGAACACTTGTGATGTCACAGTCTATTACCTTGACTGTAGTTCACTTGTGATGTCACAGTATATTACCTGACCTGTAGAAAACACCTTGTGATGTCACAGTATATTACCTTTGTACTGAAAGATCACATTGTGGAATTCATCAAGTATATAACCTTGACAGAAGAAACACTTGTGGATGTCCAGTATAGACCTTGAACTGAAGAACACTTGTGATGTCACAGTATATTTACTTTACTGTAGATCTCTTGTGATGTCACAGTATATTACACCTTTGTGACTTTGTAGAACACTTGTGTATGTCACAGAAAATAGACTGACAGAAGAACAATTGTGATGTCCACAGTATATTACCATTGACTGTTAGATACACTTGAGATGTCACATGTATAGTACCTGACTGAAGTAGAACACTTTGTGATTTGTCACAGTATATTACCTTGACTGTAGAAACAGCATGTGACGACACAGTATAATTACCTTGACTGAAGAACACTTAGATGTCACCGTATATTACCTATGACTGTAGAACACCTTGTTATGGTCACAGTATATTACACGAAACGAAAGAACACGTGTGAGTCACAATATTCATCAACCAAGACTGAAGACACGTGTTATTGTCTCAGTATAGTACCTTGACAGAGAACACTTGTGATGATACAGTATTTTACCTTGACTGAAGAACACTTGTGATGACACAGTATATTACCTTGACTGAGACACTTTTGATGTCCACAGAAATATTACGCTTTACAGTAGAAACTTATGATGTCCACACATATTACCATTGGACTGCAATAACACTTGGATGTCACAGTATATTACCTTGACTGTAAGCCACACTAGTGATGTCACATAATAATTACCTAGAACAGTAGAACCATTGTTTGTCACAGTATATTTACTTTGAATTGTAGAACACTGTGTTTGTCACATTAATAGTTACGATTGACTGGTAGAACACATGTGATAACACAGTAAATAACCAAGACAGAGAACACTTGTGATTCACATGTCTACTACCATTTGACTGTATCACACTAGTGAATGCACAGAAAATAACCTAGACTGTAGAACACTTGTGATGTCACAGTATATTACCTTGACTGTAGAACACTAGATTGTATGTCGCAGTAATAAATACCGTTAGACTGTAGAACACTTTTTGATGTACACAGTAAATTACCTTGATATGTAGAACACTGTGATTTCACAGTAAATTACCAGACTGAAGAACACTTTGAGAGTCACAGTATATTACCTGACTGTAGAACACTGAGAGTCCCACGTATATTACTTGACTGTAGAACACGTGTGAGATGTCATCAGTAAATAACCATTGACTGTATAACACTTGTTAATGGTCACAGTAAATTACCTTGACTGTAGAACGCTATGTCATGTCAACAGTATATATACCCATGACCAGAAGAACACTTGTGATGTCACAGTGTATTACCTTTACTTTAGAACACTTGTGATGTCACATTATATTACCTTGACTGTAGAAACATTGTGATGTCACAGTATATGACAGACAGAAGAACAATATTGAAGTCACAGTAAATAACCTTGACTTAATGAACACTTGTGATGTCACATGTATAGTACCATGACTGAATAACACTAGTGATGTCACAGTATCTTACCATGACTGTAGAACACTTTGGATGTTCACAGTATATTACCTGATTATAGAACACTTGTGATGTCACAGTATATTACCATGCCTGTAGAACACGTGTGATGGTCACATATAATACGCTTGACTGATAGAACACATGTGATGTCACAAAATATTACCATGACTGTATAAACACATGTGGTATGTTACAGTATATTACCTTGAGAAATACCTGACTGAAGAACACTGTGATGTCACAGTATATTACCATGACTGTAGAACACTTGTGATGTCACAGTATATTACCTTGACTGAAGAACACTTGGATGTCACAGTAAATAACCCAAGAATTGTAGAACACATTAAGTCACAGTATATTACCTGAATGAAGAACACTTGTGAAAATCAAAGTAAATTAACCTTGACTGAAGATCACTTGTGATGTAACAGTATATTAACATGACTGAAGAACACTAGTGATGACACAGTAAATATACCTAGACCAGAAGAACACCTTGATGTCACAGTATTTACCTTGACTGTTATAACACTTGTGATGTCACAGTAAAATTAGCTGACAGAAGAACAATTGTGTATGCACAGTAATAGTACCTTGAATGTATAACACTTGTGAAGTCAAGTATATTACCTTGACTGAAGACACTATGGTGAAGTCACAGTAAAGTACCTTGACTGAAGAACACTTGTGATGTCACAGTATATTACCTTGACTGTAGAACACTTGTGATGTCACAGTAAATTACTGACTATAGAACACTTGTGATGTCCCAGTATATTACCTTGACTGTAGAACACTTGAGATGTCAAAGTATAAAAACTTGACTGAAGAACACTTGTGATGTCACAATATATTACCTTGACTGTAGAACAGTTGTATGTTACAGTATAATACCAAGACTGAAGAACACTAGTATGTCACACATAGTATATTTCCTTGACTGTAGAACACTTGAGAAGTCACAGTATATAACCTTGACTGAATAACACTTGTGAAGTCCACAGTAAATTACCTTTTATTGTATAACACTTGTGATGTCACAGTATATTACCTGACTGAAGAACACTGTGAATTCACAAAATTACTAGACTGAAGGATCACATGTGAAGATCACACGTAAATTAGCCTTGACTGTGAGATAACACTTGTGATTCACATTATAATTACCTTGACTGTAGAAACACTATGTGAAGTCACAGTAATAACCTTGACAGTAGAACACTTGTTGAATGTCACAGAATATTAGCTAACTGAATAACAATTGTTAATGTCACAGTTAATATTATCCTGATCTTATAACACATGTGGAGACACAGAATATTACCTATGACTGATAACACCATTGTAGATGTCCATTAATATACCATGACGAAGAACAGCTTGTGATGTCACAAGTATATTACCTTGAACTGTAGAACCACTTTGTGATGTCACAGTAAATTACCATGACTGTAGAACACTAGTGAAGGTTACAGTACTAAATACCTTGACTGAAGAACACATAAGTGATGTCACCAGAAATTACCTTGACTGTAGAACACATTGTGATGTCACAGTATAATTACCTAGTACTGAAGAAACACTTTGTGATGTCACATGTAAATTATCTTGATTAAGGAACACGTTTAGATGTCACAGTATATTACCTGACTGAAGAACACTTGTGAAGTCACAGTATATTACCTTGACTGAAGATCACTTGTGATGTCACAGTATATTACCTTGACTGAAGAACACCTGTGATGTCAAAGTATTTTACCTTGACTGTAGAACACTTGTGATGAATGACACAGAAATTAATAACCTTGACTGTAGAACACTTGTGATGTCCAGGTATATTAGCTGACTGAAGAACAATTGTGATGTCAAAGTATATTAACCTGATCTGAAGAACACTTGTGATGTCACAGTATATTACCTTGACTGAAGAACACTTGTGATGACACAGTAAAGAACCTTGTACTGAAAACAACTTGTGATGTCACAGTAAATTACCGTTGACGTGTAAGAACACTTGTGATGTCACAGTATATTATACCCTTGACTGAAGAACACATAGTGATGTCACGTATATACCTGACAGTTAGAACACTTGTGATGTCACAGTATATTACACGACTGAAGAACACGTGTGATGTCACAGTATATTACACGACTGAAGAACACGTGTGATGTCACAATATATTACCTTGACTGAAGAACACTTGTGATGTCACAGTATAGTACCTTGACTGAAGAACACTTGTGATGTTCACAAGTTAAATTACCCTTTGACAGAAGAACACTTTTGATGTAACAGTAAATACCTTGGAGAAAAAAAAAAAAAAACAGAGAACACTAAGGATGTCACACGATAATACCTTGACTGAAGAACACTTTGATTTCACAGTATCTTACCTAGACAGAAGAAACACGTGGTGATTGTCACAGAAATTACCTACTGTAGAACACTTTTGATTTCACAGTATATTACATTGACAGTAGAACACTTTGTGTAGACACAGTATTTACATTTACTGTAGAAACACTGTGATGTCACAGTAAATTACCTGACTCGGAGAACACTTTGTGAAATGTCACAGTCCTATTACCTTGACATGTAGAACACTTGTGATGTCACAGAATATAACCTTGACAGAAAGAACACTTGTGACTTCACAGTATATTACGTATGACTGAAGAACACTTGTGAATGTCCACAGTATATTACCTTGACTGTAAGAACCCTTTTTATGTCCCAGTATAATTACACGACATGAAGAACACTTGATGTCACAATAAATAACCTTGACTGAAGAACAACTGTTAAGTCTCAGTATAGAACCATGACTGTAGAAGCAGCTTGTGATGACCAGTATGTTACCTGACTGTATGAACACTTGAGATGTCACAGTAAATTAACTTGACAGAAGAACACTTGGGATGTCACAGTTATACTTACCTGACTTAAGAACACATAGGATGTCAACACTAAATACCTGACTGAAGAACACCATGTGATGTCACGAGTATAATACCTTGACTGAAAGAACACTTGTGATTCACAGTATATTTACCTTACGATAGAACACACTTGTGTTTGTCACAGTCATTAATTACTTGACTTAAACACTTTGTGTAGACACAGTAAATTACATTGACTGAAGAACACGTGTGATGTCACAGTATATTAGCAGACTGAAGAACACTTGTGATGTCACAGTATATTAACATGACAGGAGAACACTTGTGATGTCACAGGATATTGCCTTGACTGTAGAACACATGTATGTCACAGTAATATTACCAGACTGAAGAACACTTTATGGAAGTCACAGAAAAAATTACCTTGACTGAAGATCACTTGTGATGTCACAGTATATTAACCTGACTGAAGAACACTTTTGATGTAACAGAATATTACTACTGTAGAACAATTGTGATTCACAGTAATATTACCTTGACTGGAGATCACTAGTGATGTTACAGTAAATTACCTGGACTGAAGAACACTTGTGATGTCACAGTAATAGTACCTGACTGAAGAAACACTATGTGATGTCACATTATATTAACATGACTGTAGAACACTTGTGATGACACAGTATATTACCTTGACTGTAGAACACATGTCTATGATACAGTAAAATACCTTGACTCGAAGAACACGATGTGATGTCACAGATATTACCGTGACTGAGAACACTTGGTGATGTCAAAGTAAATTACCTTTACAGAAAGAAACACTTGTGATGTCAAGAAATATTACCTGACTGAAGACCACATGTGCTGTCAACAGTATATTACCTTGACTGAAGAACACTTGTGATGTCACAGTAAATAAAATTGACTGTAGAACACGTTGTGATGGTCACAGTATATTACCTATGACTGTAGAACACAATTGAAGTTACCGTACTACTACCTTGACTGAAGAACACTTGTGATGTCATCAGTATATTACCATGAATTGTAGAACACCCTTGTGATGTCCACAGTATATTTCCTGACTAGAATAACACTTGAGAAGTCACAGTATATTACCTGACTGAAGATACATTTGTATGCACAGTATATTACCTGACTGAAGAGACACTTGTTGATGTCACAGAATATTAAGCTGACAGAAGAACAATTGTGATGTAACAGTATATTACCTTTACAGTAGAACACTTGTGATGTGCCACAGTATATTAATCTAACCTTTGGACTGAAGAACACTTGTGTGATGTCACAGTAAAGTACCTTTACTGAAGAACACTTATGATTTCACATTATATTACCTTGACTGAATAACACTTGTGATGTCACAGTAAAGATACCATGACTGAAAGAAACAAATGTGATAGTCCACAGTAAATAACCTTGACTGTCGAACACTTGTTAAGACACAGTATATTTCATACGACTGAAGACACGATGTGATGGTCAACCAATATAATGACCTTGACTGAAGAACACGGGTGATGTCTCATATAGTACCTAGACTTTTTAGAACACTTGTGAAGACAAAGTATGTTACCCCTTGACTGTAGAACACTTGTGATGTCACAGTAATAATACCATTTGACTGAAGAACACATGTGAGTCTCATTCAAAAATTACCTTGACTGTTATGAACACTTAGGATGTCACACTATATTACCTTGACTGAAGAACACTTGTGATGTCACAGTATATTACCTTGACTGAAGAACACTTGTGATGTCACAGTATATTACCTTGACTGTAGAACACTTGTGTTGTCACAGTATATTACTTTGACTGTAGAACACTTGTGTTGTCACAGTATATTACATTGACTGTAGAACACTTGTGATGTCACAGTATATTACCTGACTGAAGAACACTTGTGATGTCACAGTCTATTACCTTGACTGTAGAACACTTGTGATGTCACAGAATATTACCTTGACTGTAGAAACACTGCGCAACACTAGGATGTCACAGTATAAATTACCTATGACTGTAAGAACACATGTGATTTAAAAGTAAATTAACTTGACAGAAGAACACATTTGATGTAACAGTAAATTAACATTATAGTAGAACACTTGTGATGTCACAGTATATACCTGACTGCAGACCACTTTGTGATGTCACAGTATCTTACCTGTACCTGGACAAACACGTGGATGAAGTCACAGTATATTACCATGACTGAAGAACACTTCAGATGACACAGTATAAAACCTTGACTGTATAAACCGCTTGTGATGTCACAGTAAATTCCATGACAGAAGAACACTTTGATGTCCACAGTGAATTCAACCTTTACCTTTAGAACACTTGTTGATTTCAACAATATATTACCTGACTGAAGAACCACTTTGATGTCACAGTATATTAGCTGACAGAATAATACTTGTGATGTCACAGTATATAACCCTGACTGAAGAAAACTATTGATGTCACAGTATAGTACTCCCTTGACAGAAGAACACTGTTATGTCACAGTAAAATTACCTAGACTGTAGAGACACTTGTGATTTCACGAGTAAAAACTAATTAAAGAACAAATGTGATGTCACAGTATAATACCTTGACTGAAGAACACTAGAATTGATGTCACAGTATATTAACCCCTTTGACTTAGAAAACACTTAGTTTGTTCACAGTATATTACTTTGATCTCGTAGAGACACTTGTGATGTCACAGTATATTACATGAATGTAAAGAACACTATGATATGTCACAAAATAAGAAGCAGACTGAAGAACACTTGTGATGTCACAGTATATTACCTTGACTGTAGAACACTTGTTATGTCACAGTATATTACACGACTGAAGAACACGTGTGATGTCACAATATATTACCTTGACTGAAGAACACGTGTGATGTCTCAGTATAGTACCTTGACTGTAGAACACTTGTGGATTCACAGAATAATTACCTTAGACTTGTAGAACCCATGGTGATGTTACAGTATATTACCTTGACTGAAGAACACTTGTGATGTCACAGTATATTACCTTGACTGTAGAACACTTGTGATGTCACAGTATATTACCTTGACTGTAGAACACTTGTGATGTCACAGAAAAAATTACCTGTGATTGTAGAACACTATTTTTGATCGTCCACAGTATATTCCCTGACTTAAGAACACTTGTGAAGTCACAGTGTATTACCTTGACTGACGATCAACTTGTGATGCTCCACAGTAAATTACCATGACATGAAGAACACTATAGAATCACAGAATATTACCTTGCCTGTAGAACACTGTGTGATGACACCGAATATAACCTTGACAGATAGAACCCCTTTGTGATGTCACAATATATTACCTTTGTGACTGTAGAACACTTGAGATGTTACAGTATATTACCTGACTGAATAACATTTGTGATGTCACAGTAATAATTACATTGACTGATACACTTGTGATGTCACAGTATATTACCAAGACAGAAGAACCACTTGGTTAATTTACACAATAAATAACCTTGAATGTAGAACACTTGATGATGTCAACAGTATAGTTTCCCAACTGAAGAACACTTGTGAATCACAGTATATTACCATGACTGAATGATCACTTGTGATGTCACATTATATTACCCTTTGACAAGAAGAACACTCGTGAATTACACAGTAAATACACATGACTGTAGAACACTGTGATGTCACAGAATATTACTTGAACTACTGTAGAAACACATCTTAGTGTGATGTCACAAATATTACGGACTGAAGAACATTGTGAAGCACAGTATATTACCATGACAGGCGAGTAGAACACTTGTGATGTCACAGTATATTACCTTGACTGAAAACACTTGTATTGTCACAGTAATATTCCATGACTGAAGAACACTTGTGATGTCCCAGTATATTACCTGACTTAGAACACTTGTGATGTCACCAGTTATATAAACCTTGACTGTAGAACACTTGTGATGTTAACAGTATACTGTACCGTTGACTGAAAGAACACTTGTGATGTGTCATCAGTATAATTACCTTGACTGTAGAACACTAGTGATGTCACAGTATATTACCTTGACTTAATAACACTTGTGATGTCACAGTTAAATTACCATGATTGAGAACACTTTGTGATGTCACAGTATATTACCAGACAGAATAACACTTTTTTAAAAGTTTTCCCCACAGTATATTACCTTGACTGAAGATCACTTGTGATTATTCACATGTAATATTACCTTGACTGAAGAACACTTGAGAGTCACAGTATATTACCTTGTACTGTAGAACCCTTGTGATGCACAGTATATTACCTTGACAGTAAACATCTTGTGATTAACATATATTTACCTTGACATGAAGAACACTTGTGATTCCACATTAAAATCCCCATTGACTGTAAACACTTGTGATTCACATGTATATTACCATGACTGAAGAACACTAGTGATTCTCACAAGTAAATACCTTGATGTTTATGACACTTTTAGATGTCACAGGAATATTACCTGACTGAAGAACACTTTTTGAAGTTCACAGTATATATACCTTGACAGAAGATCACTTGTGATGTCCACAGTAATATACCTTGACTGAAGAACACTTGTGATGTCACAGTATATTACCTATGACGTAGAAACACTTTTGTGATGACACAGTTATATTACCTTGACTGTAGAACACTTAGATGTCACAGTATATTCGCTGACTGAAGAACAATTGTGATGTCACAGTTATAAATAACAATGACAGTAGAACACTTGAGATGGACACAGTATATTACCTTACTGAAGAACACCTTGTGAAGTTTCCACAGTAAAATGTAACCTATGACTGAAGAACACTTGTGATGTCACAGTATAGTAACCTTGAACTGTTATAAACACTTGTGATTTCACAGAATACTTAACTTGACTGAAGATCACCTTGTGATGTCACAGTATATAACCTTGACTGTCATAACACTAGGTTATGTCACAGTATATTACACACTGAAGAAAACACGTGTGATGTCAGCAAATAAATTACACTTGACAGAAGAACACTGCGTGATGTACTCAGTATATACCTTGACTGTATAACACTTGTTGAATACACAGTATGATTAACCGTGACTGTAGAACACTTTTTGAGTCACATTATACTTTACCTACTGAATGAACACCTTGTTAAGTCACAGTATATTACCTTGACTGTAGAACACTATTGATGTCACACTATATAACCTTGACTGAAGAACACTTTGTGATGTCACACAGATATATTATCTTGACTGAAGAACACATGTGATGTCACAGTATTTACCTTGACTGTAGAACACTTGTGTTGTCACAGTAAAATTATACTTGCACTGTAAGAACCCTTGTGTTGTCACAGATAGTTACAATGACTGTAGAACACATGTGATGTCACAGTATATTACCTGACTGAAGAACACATGTGATTCACAGTCTATTACCTTGACTGTAGAACACTTGTGATGTCACAGAATATTACCAATTGACAGTAGAACACTTGTGATGTCACAGTATATTACCTGACTGAAGAACACTTGTGATGTCACAGTATATAACCCTTACTGTAGAACACTAGTGTTTCAGCAGTATATTAACTTTGAGCTTTATAAACACTTGCGTTGTCAATGGATATTACATGACTGAAGAAACACTTTAAGTCAACAGTATAATCCTGACTGAAGAACACTTGTGGAAGTCACAGTCCCTAATACCTTGGACTGTAGAACACTTAGTGATTTCACATGAATATTACCTGGACTGTAAACACTTGTGAATACACAGAATTAATACCTAGACTGTAGAAAACCACTATTTGATGTCACGGTATATTACCTGACAGTAGAAGCACTTGTAGGTCACAGTATAATATAACCTTTGACTGAAGAACACTTTTGATGTCACAGTAAATTACCTTGATTGTAGAACACTTGTGATGTCACAGTATATTACCTGACTGAAGAACACTTGTGATGTCACAGTATAGTACCTTGACTGTAGAACACTTGTGATGTCACAGTATTTTACCTTGACTGTAGAAAACTTGTGATATCACAGTATATTAACTTGACTGAAGAACACTTGTGATGTCACAGTATAGTACCTTGACTGAAGAACACTTGTGATGTCACAGTATATTACCTTGACTGTAGAACACTTGTGATGTCACAGTATATTACCTTGACTGTAGAACTCGTTGTGATTTACAGTATATACCTAGACTGAGAAACTTTGAGATGTCACAGTATAAGAACCTGACTGTAAACACTTGTGATTTCCACAGAAGTATTACCTGACTGAAGAAACACTTGTGATGTCACAGTAAATAACCGATGTTGTGGAATCACTTTGTGATGGTCACAGTAATATTAAACCAGACAATGAACACTTGTGAATTCCACAGAATAGATTACCTTGACTGAACATACACTTGTTGGAAAGTCACAGTATATTACCTTGACAGAAAACACTAGTGATGACACAGTAAATTACCATTGACTGTAGAACACTGTGGAAGTTCACCGATAGATACCATGACTGTAGAACATCTGTGTGATGTGCACAGTATATTACGCTTGACGAAGAACAATTGTGATGACACATATATTACCTTGACTGTAGTAAAACACTTGTTATGCACAGTATATAACCTTTACAAAGAACACTTGGATGTCACAGTATAGTACCTTAAGAAGAACACTTGAGATGTCACAGTAATTACCATGAACGTAGAAACACTTGTATGACCACAGTTATAATACCTTGACTTGAAGAACACTTGTGATGTCCACAGTATAATACCTTGACTGTAGTAACACTTGATTTATGACACAGATCTTACACGACTGAGAACAACGGGTGGATGTCACAATATATTACCTTGAACTGAAGAAACGTTGATGTCACAGTATAATACCTTGACTGAAGAACACTTGTGATGACAGAAAGTGACAGTAGATACCGATTGACTGAAGAACACTTGTGATGTCACAGTATATTACTTGACTGAAAGAACAACTGATATGTCACAGAAAATTACCCTGACTGTAGAACACTTAGGATGTCACACTATATTACCTTGACTGAAGAAAACTTGTGAATGTCACAGTATAATACCTATGACAGAAGAACACTTGTGGATGTCACAGTATATTAACTAGACTTAGAACACTTGTGTTGTCACAGTATATTACCTTGACTGTAAACACTTGTGTTTGTCCACAGTATAGTTACATTTACAGTAGAACACTTGTGATTGTCAACCGTATATAACCTGACTGAAGAACACTTAGATGTCACAGTCTATACCTTGACTGTAGAACACTATGTGATGTCACAGAAAATTAACTTGACTGTAGAACACTTGTGATGTCACAGTATATTACCTTGACTGTAGAACACGTTGTGTATGTCACAGTAAATACCTTGACTGTAATAACCCTTTTATGTCACAGTAAATACCATGATTGTAGAACACTTGTGATGTCACAAGTAAATTACCCATGATGAAGAACACATGTAATACACAGTATATTACCTTGACTGTAGAACACTGTGATGTCACAGTATATTACCTTGACTGTAGAAGAACACTGTTTATGTCACAGTATATTAACCTTTGTACTGTAAGAAACACTGTGATGTCACAGTAAATTACCTTGACTGTAAACGCTTGTGATGTCCCAGTATATTACCTAGACTAGAATAACACCTTGTGATGTACAGTGTATTACCTATACTTTAGAACACATGGTGATGTCACAATATATTACCTTGACTGAAGAACACATGAGATGTCACAGTATTTATTAGCTGACTGAAGAACACTTGGTGATGTCAGCACGAGTAATATTACCTTGACTGAAGAACACTTGTGATGTCATAGTAAAAGTAACCTTGACTGAAGAACAACAATTGTGATGTCACAGAATATTACCTAGACAGTAGAACACTTGAGATGTCACAGTATATTAACCTGAAAATAAACACTTGTGATGTCACAGTATATTGCCTAGACTGATAACACGTGTGATGTCACAGTATATGTACCTTGACTGTAAGAACACCATGTGAGTCAAAATATATAAACCTTGACTGTAGAACACTTGTGAAGTTACCAGAATTACCAAGACTGAAGAACACCTTGTGATGTAACATTATAGATACCTGACAGTAGAACACTTGTGATGTCACAGTATTTTACCTTGACTGAAATCACTTGTGATGTCACAGTATTATTTACCTTGACTGAAAAAGAACCCTTGTTATGTCACATGTAAATTACCTGATGACTGAAAAACATTGATAATGTCACAGTAATATTACCTTGACATGTAGAACACGTTTGGTGATGCACATGTATATACCTAGACTGTGAGAATCACTTGTGATGTTACAGTATAAAACCGTTGACTGAAGAACACTTTTTGAAGTCACAGTATATTACCTTGACTGTAGAACACTTGTGAAGCATCAGTAATAACGCTTGACTGAAGAACACCCTTGTGATGACACAGTAAATTACCTTGATTGTTAGAACACGTTGTTAATGTCACAGTAAATTACCTGACTGAATAACACATTGTGATGTCCCAGTATATTTACCTGACATTAAATACACTTGTGAGTCACAAGTAAATTACCTTGACTGTAGAAACAACCGTGTGAGTTCACCGTAAAAAACCTGACGTAGAACACTTTGTGATGTCACAGATATTACCTTGAACTGTAGAACACGTGTGAAGTCACGAGTAAATAACCCTTGACTGTAGAACACTTGTGATGTCCACAGTATTATTACCTTGACAGTAGAAACACTTGGATGTCACAGTATAGTACCTTTACTGAAGAACACTTGTGATGTCACAGTATATTACCTGATTGAAGAACACTTGTGAAGTAGCACAGTAAATTTACCTTGACAGAAGAACACTTGTAGATGTCACAGTATAATTACCTTTACTGTAGTAACACTTTGTTGTCACAGTATAATCACTTTATGACTGTAATGAACACCTTATGTGAGTTGTCCACAGATAAAGAGTTACATTGAGACTGAAGAACACCTTGAGATGTCACAGTATATTACCTGACTGAAGAACACTTGTGATTCCAGATATTCCTTGCTGAAACACTTTTGATTCCAGTAATTTACCTTGACTGAGAACCTTGTGGTCCCAGTAATACCCCGACTGAAAACTTGTGATTTTACAGTAATTACCCTTTATGAGAACACTTGGAGTCACAAATTTCCTTGACTGAAAACACTTTGAGTACAATATTCCTTACTGAAACACTTTTATGCATATATTACCTTTACTGAAAGAACACTTTTATTCACAGTATAAATTTCCCTTACTAAAAACACTTGTATTACGTATATACCTTACTGAGAACACTTTTGATGTCACAGTATATTACCTTACTGAGAAATTGTGAGTACAGAATTTCCCTTGACTGAGAACACTTGTGGATGTCACAGTATAATAAATTGACTGAAGAACACTTGTGTGTCACAGTAATTACCCTTGACTGTTTAAACAAAATTGTGATGTCACAGTATATTACCTTGACTGTAGAACCTTGTGATGTCACAGTATATTACCCCTTTACTGAAGAAACAGCCTATTATGATGTCACAGTAAATTACCTACTGAGAACACATGTGATGTCACAGTATATTACCTTGAATGTAGAACACTTGGATGTCACAGATATTACTTGGGCTGAGAAATTTTGATGTCACAGTAAATTACCTTGACTGAAAACACTTTTGATGTCACATACATTACCTTGGAAAACCCTTTTTTTACATAAACCCTTTTTGATATGTCACAGTATATTACCTTGACTGTAGAACACTTGTGATGACACAGTATATTACCTTTACTGTAGAACACTTGTGATGTCACAGTATCTTACCTTGTCTGAAGAACACTTGTGATTTCACAGTTTTTTACTTTGACTGTAGAACACTTGTGAAATTTACAGTAAATTTTTAAAAATTTGAGTAAGAAATTTTGGGAGAAATTGTTTTAATTATTTTCCTTTTCTGTAGAACATTGTATTTCACATAATTACCTTACAAAAAAAATTTTGATGTCACATATTTTCCTTTTAAAAATGGTGAAAATTTTTTTGTAAAAGTGATTTAAGTAAATTTCCTTTGGAAAAAACTTGTGAGCAATACTTACCTGACTGTGAACACTTTTATGTCACAGATATTACCTTACGTAGAAACTTTTGAGCACAATATTTCCTTGACTGTAAACACTTGATTTCACAGTTTAATACCCTTTCTGAGAAAAAATTGTGATTCACAGTAATTTTTACGGAAACTGGTAAAAAACACAAAAAAACCCCGGATTCAAAAGATAAACCTTTGAAACAGTAGTAAAAACCGTGAAAAATTTTTGTAAAATTCCTTCTTAAACACTTAAGTCCAAAATTATTTCCTTTACTGTAAAAAGTTTGAAATTCCTTGAGTAAATTTTTCACCCTTTTCCCCTTTTAAAAACACTTTTTTGGGCCCGTAATTACCTTTACGAAAAACACAGTTAATTAAAACGGGGGTTTACATTTATTCCTTTTGAACTTTTAAGACATTTTTGATGAAAAAAAGTACATTAAAACCTTGATTGTAGAACACTTGTGATTCACAGTAAATTACCTTACTGAAAACACTTGTGATTCACAGTAAATTTTCTTGATGAGAAACTTGGGGGCACAGTAATTACCTTACGGGGGGAAAAACATTGGATGTCACATATTTATTTACGAGGGAAAACTTTTGGGTTTCACAAAATTTCCTTTCTGTTTAAACACTTTTGATGTCACTATATTACCCCTTGACTGTAAACACTTTATTCACAGTAATTAAAACCTTTACTGAAAAAAACTTGGATGTCACAGAATTATTTACTGAAAAACACTTGATTTTACATATATTACCTTTACTGAAAAAACTTGTGTTCACATTAAATTACCTTTACTGTTTAAACACTTTTATTCCCCAGTAATTACCTACTGAAAATTTGGGGTTCACAGTTAACCCTACTGAAGAACACTTTGTTTTGAAAATTCCACAGAAAATTTTTTCCCGACCCCCCTTTTGAACACTTTTGATGTACAGTAATTTCCTTGTAAAAATTTTATGTCACAGTAAATTTTTCCTGACGAAAACTTTTTGAGTCACAGTTATTACCTTACGTAAACACGTTTGTCACAAATATTACCTTACTGTAAACACTTTTGATGTCACATATTTTCCTTGACTTAGAACACTGTGAATTCAAGTAATTTCCCTTGAAACTTGGGAAGAAAAAAAAACACTTGAAAATTCCCCCAAGTATTTTTAAAATTCCCTTTACTGAAACCGTGATGTCACAAATAAATTTCCTTGACTGAAAAAACAAATTTGATGTCACAAAATTTTTGACTGAGCACTTGATGCACAAAAAACCTTTTACTGAAAAACATTTTAGCACAGTATATTTGACTGAGAACACTTGTGATGTCAAGTATATTACCTTGCTGAAAAAATTTATTCACATAATTACCTGACGGAAAAAACCTTTTTGGATGTCCCCAGTATATTAACCTGACTGTAGAACACTGTATGTCACAGTAATTACCTTGACTTAAAACACTTGTGAGTCCAGTCATTACCTTACTAAAACACTTGTGAGTCACAAATTTACCTGACTGAGAACCTTTTATTCACATAATTTTCCTTGACGAAAAATTAACAAGTTTTTTAGAAAAAAAGTCACAGTAATTACCTTGACTGTAAAACTTGTGATTCACAGTAATTACCCTTTTACGAAAACACTTTTTATGTCACAGTATTTACCCTTGACTGAAAACACTTGGATTCACATAATTACCTTCTGGAAAAATTTTTATGCACAAAATTTCCTTTACTGAAAAACATTTGAAGCAATATATTACCTTTTACGAAGAAAACTTTGAGTCACAGTATATTCCGACTTAGAAATTGGATTCACAGTAATACCTGACGAGAACACTTTGTATGTCACAAAATACTTGACTGGAAAAAATTTGATTCACAGTAATTTCCTTGACTGGGAAAAACTTGTGATTTCACAGTAAATTTTCCTTGACTGTAAAAAAAAATTGTATGTCACAGTAATTACCTTACTGAAAAATTTTATGTCACATATTTCCCTTTACTTTAAAACACTTGTGGGTTTTCAGTATAATTAAAATTGCTGAAAAATTGTGAATCACATAATTTCCTTTATGAAAACACTTTGATTCAAGTAAATTTCCCCTTACTAGAACACTTTGGGGATTCAATAATATTTCCTTGGCTAAAAAAATTTGATTCACAGTAATTACCCCGACAAAAAACTTGTGTTTCAAAAAATTCCTTTACGAAAACACTTGTTTTTCAATATATTACCTGACGAAAAAATTTTTGATTTCACAAATTACCCGACTGAGGGAAAACTTGTGATTCACATAATTTCCTTTTAAGGAAAAAACTTTTTAGTCAAGTTTTTACCTACTGAGAAATTGTGTGTCACATTAAAAACCTTGACTGAAAAAAACTTTTTATTCACAGTAATTTACCTTGAGTAAAACATTTGTGATGTACAGTAAAAACCTTCTTAAACACTTTATTTACAATATTACCCTTTAAAATTTAAGAACACTTGTGATGTCAAGATATTCCCTTTTCTGAAAAAAACTTTTATTCAAGTATATACCTTACTAAAAACCGGAGCCCCAAGAAAACCTTGACTTAAACACTTGTAGTCACAGTTTAATTACCTTATGAGAACCTTGTATGTCAAAGTACATTACCTTGATTTTAAAAACCTTGTGATGTCACAGTAATACCTTTTATGAAGAACACTTTGATTCACATAAATTTTCCTTACTAAAACACTTGTGATGTCACATAATTACTACTGTAGAAAAACTTTTAGTCACAGTATATTACCTTTATGAGAACACTTTTTAGTCAAAATATTACCTTGACGAAACATTTGATTTTACATATTAAATTTCTGAAGAACACTTTTATGTCAAGTATATTACCTTGACGAAAACATTTTATGTCCATAAATTACCCTTTTAAAAAACACTTGGGGTGTCCAGTAATTAACCTTTACGAAACACTTTGGATGTCAATATATTACCCTGACTGAAAAACACTTTTTTAGCCCTTTTAATTACCTTGACGGAAAACTTTGATTCACAGTATATTAAAATTTACCCGTAAACCTTTGTGAAAATTTACGATTTAAACCCTTACTGTAAAACACTTTTATGTCACAGTACAATTACCTTGAACTGTATAATCACGTGGATGTCACAAATAAATTACCTTGCTGTAAACACTTGTGATGTCCCAGTATATTACCTTGACGTAAGAACACTTGTGATGCCACACGTAAATTACCTTACTTTAAACACTTTGTGATGTCACAGTACATACTTGACTGAAGAAACACTGTAAGTCACAGTATATTACCTGACATGAGGAACACTTGTGATAATCACGTACATTACCTTACTGTTTAACACTTGTGATGTCATCAAGTTATTACCTTGACTGATATAACACTTTGATGTCACAGTATATAACTTGACTTAAACACTTGTGATGTCACAGTAATAACCTTTGACTGTAAAGAACCTGTGGATTCCACAGTGTATATTACCTAGACTGTATATAACGTGTAGATTTCACAGTATATTAATCCTTACTTAGATAACACTTTGTGATGATCACATATATTACGATTTGACTGAAGAACACTTGTGAGGATGCAACTAGAATATACCTTTTACTGTAGAACACTTGTATAGACAATTATAATTACCTTGACTGAAGAACACTTTGATTGTCAGAGATATTTTACCTTACTGTAGAACACTGTGAGACACAGTATAGTACCTTGACAGTAGAATATTGTACACATGTGATTCCACAGTACATTACTTGACTGAGAACACTTGTGAGTCACATATTAATTACCTTAACTGTATTAGAAACACATGTTGATTCACAGTAATCGTTACATTGACTGAGTAAACCCCGTTCAGGTCACAGTATATTACATTGACTGAAGAACACTTGTGATATCACAGTACATTACCTTGACTGTTTAACACTTGTGATGTCACAGTATCTTACCTTGACTGTAGAACACTTGTGATATCACAGTGATATTTACCCGGGACTGAAGAACACTAGTAGATGTCACAGATATACTTTACTTGACTGTAGAACACTTGTGATTCACTGTATATAAACTTGGCTAAGAAAGTGTGATGTCACAAACAGAATATTACCTGTGACTGAAGAACACATGTGATGGTCACAGTATATTACCTTGACGTTGAACACTTTGATGATCACAGTATATTACATTGAACTGAAGAACACTCTCTTTGTCACTAGTATATTACATAGTACTGAAGAACACTTGTGATATCACATACATTACCGTTGAACTGTTTAACACTTGTGGATGTCACAGTAATGTGACCTTGTACTGTAGAACTCTTTGATTGACACAGTAAAGATAACCCTGAACGTGAAGAACACTTGTGATGTCAACAGTAAATCGTTTACCTTGTACTGTAGAACACTTGTGATCACCACAGTATATTAACTAGGCTGAGAAATTTTGATGTCTCAGTATATTACCGTTGAACTGAAGAACTCTAGGGATGTTTCATAGTAATATACCCTGACCAAGAACACTTGTGATGTACAGAGTTATATTACTCTTGACTGTAAATCACTTGTGATGTCCACAGTACATTAACCTTACTAAGAAATCTTGATTGATGTCACAGTAATTACATTGACTGAAGGAAACACTAGTAATGTCATAGTGAACTTCCACCATGCTTAGTAGAAACACTTTATGTCACAGGTAAATTTCCCTTGACTGTGAACACTTTGATGTGCACAGTGACAATACCTATGAGCGTTTACACTTACTGACGTCACAGTAAATAATAATCCTTGACCTGTAAACACGTGTGATGTCACAGTGTTTAATTACCTTACCTTAGAACCACTCTTGATGTCCACAGTATATTACCTTGACTGGAAGAACACCTTGTGATGTCCACAGTATATTACTTTGACTTAGAACACTTGGCTTCACTGTAAATTACCTTGACATGAAGAACACATGTGAATGTCAAGAATATTAACCCTTTACTGTAGAACACATGTGATGTCACATTAATATTTAACACGTGACTGTAGAACACTGTTGAGTCACATTACAATAACTACTGAAAACACGTGATGTCACAGGTAATAATTACTTGACTGAGGAGACCTTTAATGTCACATACATACCTTCGACTGTTTAACACCTTGTGAGAGTGTCACAGTATATTACCTTGCGACTGTAGAACACTTGTGATGTGCCACAATATATTACATTGACTGTAAACTCGTTGATGTCACAGTATATTACCTTGACTGATATAACACTTGTATTTTCGACAGTAATTATACCCTTGACTGAAGAAACACTTGATAGGCAAAATATTACCTGGACTGTAAACACTGTGATGTCACAGTATATTTTACCTTGACTGAAATCACTGAGATGTCAGAGTATATACCTTTACTTAGGAAAACACTTGTGATGTCCACAGTATAGTACCATTGACTGTAGAACACTTGTATGTCCACAGTACATTACCTTACCGAAGATCTTCTCTCACAACAACAAGCAGGAGATGAGAAAGAAGAGATCTTCATCAAGTAATGTACTCGTGACATCACAAGTGGTTCTTATCAACAAGGAAATATACTGTGACACACAATGTTTCTACAGTCAAGGTAATATACTCGTAATCACAAGTGTTCATTCCATCTAGGTAATATACTTGACTGCACAAGTGTTCTACATCAAGGTAATATGCCTGACATCACAAGTGTCATCATCAAGTAATATACTGTTGGACATCACAAGTGTTCTACATCAAGTCAATATACGCACATCACAATTTCTACATCAAGTAAAATAATGTACGATCACATGTTTCTACATCAAATTTTTATAATATACTGATACATCACAATGTTAAACAGTGAAGGAGGAAATGTACTGTGAACACAAGTGTTCCTCATCAAGTAATATTACTGTGACACACAAGTGTTCTTCAGTCAAGTAATTGTAACTTTGACACACAAGTGTTCTACAGTCAAGTAATATACTGTGACATCTCAGAGGTTCTAACGATCAAGGTAATATTCTCTGACATCAAATGTTCTTCATCAAGGTAATATACTGTACATCACAAGTGTTCTACATCAAGTAATATACTGGACATCACAAGTGTTTCTTTCAGTCAATGATAATTTACTGTGACATCAAGAGGTTCTACATTCTAGGTAATGATACTGTGACGATCACAATATATTCTACATTCACGGTAATATTACTGTGACTCAAAGTGTTAAACATCAATATTTACTGTGACTTCACAAAGTTTCCTCAGTCAAGATATACTGTTACAAACACAAGTGTTCTACATCAAGGTAAAATACTCATGACATCACCAGTTTGCTTCAGTCAAGGTAATATACTGTGACATCACAAGTAATTCGTCATCAAGGAATGGTACTCTGGTGACATCACAAGTGTTTCACATCTAGGAGTAATTACTATGACATCACCAGTTTCTTCAGTCAGTAATAGACTATGGACATCACAAATGGTTCTTCATTCAGGGTAAGATATCTGTGACATCACAACATTTCTTCACCATGTTATATACTGTGGACATCACAAGTGTTCACAGTCAAGTAGGGTGAAGGAGATACTGTGAGACATCACAATGTTCTTCAAGTCAGGTAATAGACGTACACTCACAATGTTCTACATGTCAAGGTAACATACTAGTGACATTCTACAAGTGTTAAACAGTCCAGGTAGAGTGTACTGTGATATCCACAAGTGTGCTTCATCAATGTATGATATACTGTGACAATAAGATTTCTACAGTCAATGTAATATACTGTGACATCACAAGTGTTAAACAGTCAAGGTAAATACCTGGTGTACATCACAATTGTTCTGCATCAGTAATTTGACTGTGACATCACCAACATTCTTCACCAAGTTAAGATCAACTGTGACATCACAAGTTTTCTACAGTAAAGTTAAGATACTGTGACATCACAAGTGTTCTTCAGTCAGGGTAATAGTACGTGACTTCCAAGTACTACATGTCAAGTAACATACTTTAAACTCACAGAGTTGTTAAACAGTCCAGTAAGGTTACTGTGAATATCACAAGAGTTCTGCAGTAATTTATATAACTGTGACATGAAGAGTGTTCTACAGTCATTAATATACGGTGACATCATAAAGTGTATAAACATCAAGTAATATACTGTGACATCACAATTCTTCATCTCAAGGTAATGTACTTGACATCAGCAATTTCTACAGTCGAAGGTAAATATAGCTGTGACTTTCACAAGTGTTTCTACAGTCAAGTTAATATACTCTGACGTCACAATGTACTTCAGTCAAGGTGAATATACTGTTACAACACAAGTGTATTCTACAGGTCAAGGTAATATACGTGACTCACTATGGTTCTTCATTCAATGTAATAATACAGTCGACACACAATGGTGCTACAAGTCAAAGGTAATAACTGTGACATCACAATGGTTCTTACAGTTCAAGAAATATACTGTGACAACACAATGTCTACAGATCAATAAATACTGTGACATCACAAGTGTTCTACAGTCAACGGTAAATTTAATAACTGTGGACATCACAATGTTCAACAGTCAGTAAGTATAACTGAGTGAACATCCACAAGTGTGAAACATCAAGTAAGGTACTGTGAGAATGATCAACAAGTGTTCCTCATATCCAAGGTATATACTGTACATCACTAGTGTCTTCCGTCAAATTAATGTTTGCAGTGGACATCACTAAAGTGTTCGGTACAGACAAGGTAAATATACTGTGGCATCACAAGTGTTCTACAGATCAAGGTAAGTAGTACTTGTTGAAACACATCACAAGATTCTACAGTCAAGGTAATATAATTAAGTTACATCACCATTTTTCTAACAGTCTAGCTAATAGTACTGTGACATCACAAGTGGGTTTCTACAGTCTAGGTAATATTAGCTAACATCACAAGTGTTCCTAACATTTCAAGGTAATTATACTGTTGACAACACAAGTGTTCTACAGTCAAGGTAAATATTGTGACATCATCAAGTGTTCTACAGTCAAGTAATAAACGATGTTACACTCACAAGTTATATAAACAGTGAAGTATTGTACTGTTACATCTCAAGTTGTTCCTCATCAAGGTAATATAACTTGACATCACAATATTATCTTCAGTCAAAGTAATTACGTGACATCTCAAGTGTTGTTCTACAGTCAAGTAAATTCTACTTGTGTAACATCACAAGTGTTCTACATCGAAGTATATGCTTCTGAAATCACAAGTTGTTCTTCATCAAGGTAATAGACTGTAGACATCACAAGTGTTCTACAGTCAAGGTAATAAACTGTGACATCACAATTTTCTTCAGTCAATGTAATATACTGTGACATCAAGAGTGTTCTACAGTCAAGTAAAATCTTGCACATCTACAGAGTGTTCCTCAGTCAAGGTTAATATACCGGTGACGTCAAAAATGTTAAACATCAATATTGTACTGTACATCAACAGAGTGTTTCCTCATTCAAGAATATACTGAGACATCACAAGTGTTCTACAGTCCAAGGAAATATACTGAGAATCACAATTATTCTCAGTCAAGTAATGTACTGTGACAATCACAAGTGTTCCTACATCCAAGTTAATATACGAATGGACATCACAAGTGTTCTTCAGTCAGTAATATACAGAAACATCACAATGTCTTCATTCCAAGGTAATATACTGTGACATCACAACATTTCTTCAGCCAAGTTAATATACTGTGACATCACAACATTTCTTCAGCCAAGTTAATATACTGTGACATCACAAGTGTTCTACAGTCAAGGTAAGATACTGTGACATCAAAGGTTCTTCATCAAGGTAATATACAGCTGACACTTCCTCAAGTTTTTTTCTACAGTCAAGATAATATACTGTGACATCACAAGTGTTCTACAGTCAAGGTAATATACTGTTACATCACAATTGTAAACTGAGAGGTAAGTACTGTGACATCACTAGTGCTCTACAGTCATGGTAATATACTGTGACATCACAAGTTTCTTCAATCAAGGTAAGTGTATCTGTGACATTCAACAAGTGTTCTAAACTCAAGGGTAATAACTGTGAACGCACAAGTGTTTGTACATCAAGTAATATTCTCTACATCACAATGTTCTTCATCAAGAGTAATAAACTGTGACATTCACAAAGTTCTACAATCAAGTTAATTTGACTTATGACATCACAATGTTCTTCATCATGTAATATAACTGTGAACATCAAGAGTGTCTACAGTCAAGGTAATATACGTGACATCACCGTGTCTACATCAAGTATTATACTGAGTGACTTCAAAATTAAACAGTCTAATATTTGTAACAGTACATCAATGTGTTCCTCAGTCAATGTTAATATAGCTGTACATTCACTATGATTCTTCTAATCAAAATGTCCTGTGCACATCACAAGTTATGTTCCTACAGGCAAGGTAATATACTGTGACATCACAATGTGTTCTACATCAAAGGTAAAATACAGTGACACACAAGTGTTCTTCATTCAAGTATTATACTGGACATCACAAAATGTCTACATCAAGGTAATATCACTGTACATCACCGAGTTCTATCAGTCAATGTAAAAGCTGTGACATCATAAATAAAAGTGTTTCTACAGTCAAGGTAATATACTGACATGCACAAGTGGTCAACAGTCATTTAGATCTACTGATGACATCACAAGTGATCACAGTCAAGTAAGATGACTGACATTCACAATTTTTCTACAGTCAGGGTAAAAAATATACTGTGAAACATCACAATTTACTACAGACCAAGTACATATTCTTGTGACTTCACAATGGTAAAACATCAGTAATGTATCTGGACATCACAAGTGTTCCTCATCAAGGTAAAATTACTGTGAGACATCACAACATTTCTGCATCAAGGAATATATCTGTGACATCACAAGTGTATCTACAGTCTAGTAATATACTGTTGACATCACAAGTTGTTGTCAGTCAGTAATATACTGTAACATCACAACTTTCTAAGCCTAAGTTAAATATATCGTATCATCACAAGTGTCTACAACAAGTAAGATACTGTGACATCACAAGTGTTCTTCAAGTCAGTAATAAACTGGTGACATCACAAGTTTTCTACAGTCAAGTAATAGTACTTGACACACAATGTTCTACTAGTCAGCTAAATTCAACTGTGCTAACACAAGAGTTCTTCTAGTCAAGGTAATGTACTTGACTCACAAGTGTTCTTCAGATCAAGGTAATGTACTTGACATCACAAGTGTTCATACATCAAGGTTATTATACGTGACAGATCAAAATGATCTTACAGTCCAAGGTAAAATAACTGTGAACATCACAAGTGTGTCTACAGTCACTAATATACTGTGACATCACAAGAGTGTTCGTCGTCAAGTAATTTACTGTGACATCACTAGTGGTTCTATCATCAAGAAATGACTGTGCATACACACAGAATTTCTACACAAGTAATATACTGTGACATCACAAGTTTCTTTCGAGTCAGGGTAATATACATGACAACACAAAGGTCTTCATTCAAGGTAATATACTGTGACAGGTCCACACATTTCTTCTCCAATTAATATTACTGTACATCAAAGTGGTTCTACATTCAAGAGTAATGATACTGTGACATCACAAGTGATTTCTCTGTCATGGTTAATATACTGTGCTTCACATATATGTTCAACAGTCAAGGTAATATATGGACTATCACAAGAGTGTAAACAGTCAATGTGTAAGTACTTGAGTGAAATCACAAGTTTCCTCATCAAGGTAAAATACATGTGACATCACAAGTTTCTTTCCAGTCAAAAGATGGTACTGTGACATCACAATGTTTCACAGTCAAGTAATTACAGGTGACATCTCACATGTATCTAACAGTCAAGTTAAACTCTACTGACAATCACAAAGTGTCTCATTCAAGGGAATATACTGTACATCACATGTGTCTACAGTCAAGGTAATATACTGTGACATCACATAGTGTTCTTCATTTCATTTAAGATACTGACATCAAAGAGAGATTTCTACCGTCAAGAAAAATACTGTGTTACATCACAAAGTTCTACAGTCAAGGTGATGAGTATACTTGTGATCTTAAAAGATTTAAACATCCAAGTATTTGAACTTGACATCACAAGTGTTCCTCAGTCACAATAGTTAATAAACTGAGACATCACAATTGTTCTTCAGTCAAGTAATGTACAGTTTGACATCACAAGTGTTCTACAGTCAAGGTAAATAACTGTACATCACAAGTTCTACAGTCAGGTAATTATACTCTGACAGCACAATGTTCTGTCAGTCAAGGTTAATATACTGTGCCATCACAAGGTCATACAGTCAAGAGTAATATTCTCTGAACATCACAAGGGTTTTGTTTCGGGGTGAGTGTGTTTTTTCTTGCAGTCAAGGTAATATACTGTACATCCAATTTTCACATCACGGGAAATAATAACTTGTTAGAGACACATCGGACAAGTGTTCGTACAGGCGAAGCAATATATCTGGTGACAATTCACAAGTGATTTCTACAGCAAGTAATATACTTTGAACGATCACAAGTTGTTAACAGTGAAGATACTTTCTGGATGGACATCACAATTTCCTCATTCAAGTATGATCTTACGTGAACATCACAATGTTCGTTCATCCAAGGTAATGTACTGGAGACATCACAAGGTGTTCTACATCAATAATAACTTGACATCCACAAGTGTCTACAGTCCAAGTATTTCTCTGACATCACAAGTGTTCTTCATATCCACTAATATACGTTGACATCACAAGTGGTTTTCTACATCAAGGTAAAATGACTGTGACATCACAATTTCTTCAGTCAATGTAATATAACTCGTCCCCCCCATGGCAAGTAGTTGGACAGTATATGCTTGAGAAAGATAACAGTCTTCCACAAAGTGTTCTAAGCATCAAGTAATATACGGGACATCGCACAATGTCTTCAGTCAAGTAATTACTGGTACAAATAGTTCTAACAGTCAATGGTAATGTTAACTACTGGACATCACAAGTGTGTTTCTCTCCAAGATAATACAAGACTGGAGAGCAATCCACCATATTGGAATTCAAACAGTCAGGCTCATATACGTGAGTGTACATCACAATGTCTTCGAGGTCAAGAATGTACTGTGACATCACATGTTTCGTCAGATTCAAAGAGTTATTTGTCTGTACATCACAAAGGTGCACAGTCAAGATAAGAATACTGTGACTTCACAATTTTGTACTTCAGTCAGTAATAGACACTAGAATCATACATTTGAGGACAATGATTAGTTGTTTATGTTGACTATACAACTTTTTCTTCAACATTGATTTATAGGTTCCTTCAACATAGTAGGGGTATACTATGCAATGAACAATACTTGTAAGACATCAATAAGTGTTCTTCAGTCAGGTAATATACGGACATCAACAAGTTTCTCTTCAAGTAATTACTGTGACATCACAATTTTCTTAATACACAGTAAGTCTTCTGGGTATATCACAAAGGCGGCCTCATCTAGTATGAATAGCTGTACTTCACAAGTGTTCTTTCAGCAGAAAAAGAAAGCTAATGAATACTGTCGATCCATCACAATGGATAGACAGTCATATATTATACTGAGTACATCTCAATTTCTACTCTTAGAATTTTTCTCCTGAAATTCACAAGGTTCGCATCAAGTAATATACTGATGACATCACAAGATGTATTTCTAACTTGCAAGTTAAGAACTACTGGACATCAGCTCCCTCGGTGTTCTTCATTCTCATAATCGATAAGGTGACAGCAAGAGAATGGTCTTCAGGCAAAGGTAAAATACTGTTGACATCACAATTTGTTCACAGTCAAGTATAGACATTTGACTCAAATGTGGTAAACAGTCAATATTGACGTGACATCACATTGTTCCTCATCAATGAATAGAACTGACATCACAGTGTTCTGTCATCAGTAAGTACTGTAAATCACACTTCACTCAAGTAAGTCTACTGTGACATCTACATAGAATTCGACTGTACAAGAATATACTCTGTCATCACAATGTTCTTCAAGTCAAGTAATGATACTGTACATCACAATTTCTACATCAAGGTAAGTATTCTCTTGACATCACAATGTTCTTCAGTCAAGGAAATTACTGTGTACATCACAAGTGTTTCTACAGTCAGTAAGAATAATACTGTACATCACAAGTTGTTATTTACATCAAGATAATATATGGTGAAATCACCAGTGTTCTACAGTTCAAGTAATATATGTTGACATCTCAAGTGTTAAACAAGAGAGAAGGTAGATTGTACGTGACAATCACAAGTTTCCTCATCAAGGTAATATACTGTGACATCACAAGTGTTCTTCATCAAGGTAATGATACTGTTAATCACATTTTTGCTACAATTCAATTTATAATAATAAATTTTGAATATGTTTAAGTGTAATTTACTGGTCAGAACAAGTGTTCTATCAGTCAAAGTAATTTATGCTCTGACATCACAAGTTTATCATCAAGGTAATATTAAACTGTGACTTCACAAGTGTTCTTACGTCTAGTAAAAATACGTGACATACACAAGTTATCCTTCATCATGTATATATAACTAGGTGACATCAAACGAGGTGGTCTATTTCACGGTCAAGTAATCATACACTGCTGACATCACAATGATCTACATACATAGCGAATTTTCTGTAGAACGGTCGAAGAGTTTTCTACACTAAGTCAAGTTATTGTTACTTGTGACAATCACAAAGTGTTTCCTCAGTCAATGTTAAGTAAGTATGCTGTGAACTCACAAAGTCTAAGTCAAGATAATAATTAACTATGACTTCACAATGTTCTTCATCTAGTAATTTACTGTGACATCACATATATTCTCAGTACGCAATAATGTACTTGACACACAAGGTGTGTCTAACAGTCAAGGTAATTTATACTATGACATCACAAGTGTTCTATCGATCAGTAATAGACTATTGAACGATCACAAGTTTCAATCATCAAGTAATTACTGAGTAGACATCACAACATACACTCCACCCTAAGTTAATAACGTGTACATCACAAGTGAGTTTCTCCTAACAGTCAGTAATGACTTCATGTTGACTTCACAAGTTTCTCATCAGGGGTTAAATACTTGTACAGTCCCAATTATCACATTCCCATAGGTTGCTACACATACGGGACAAATCACAATGTTAAACTGTCAATGTATTTTTAACTTGAAATCAAAATGTGCTTCATCAATGTAATATACAGATGACATGAATGGATGTTACTTACAGTCAATTAATAATACAAGAGTGACATTCACAAGTGTTCCTACAGTCAAGGTAATATATTCTATATCGTCTGACTTCACAATCAAGTTCTACATTCAAAGTATATACTCCATACTTCACAAGTTTATCATTCATTCAAATCAATACCTAACACAGTAGACATCACAATGGTTTCAACAGTCAAGGTAGTTATACTTGTGACATTCAACAATTATACTTCATCCTAGTAAAGTATAAAACCCATCCTGACTATAGAGCGACATCGACACAGTTGGCTAATCTACAGCCTCACTGATAACTATAGACAAGTCTTGAACCTCCACATAGTGTTCCTACAGTCAAGAGTAAATAATCATCTCGTGATATCATTCACGAGTGGTTCTAACCATCAAGGTTGATACTTGACTCACGAAGTTTCTTCAGTCAATACTATAACGTAGCATCACAAGGTGTCTACATCAAGTAATATAACTGTACATTCACAAGGTGGTTCTTCATCAATTAAAATATACTACTGAGTACTTCACAAGCTGTTCGACTTTCTTGCTTAATATACTGTACACACTATGATTCTATACATTCCATTAAGATTACTGTCGACATCACAAGTGTGTAAAGCATCAAGGAAAGTACTGTATTTAACAAGTTTCCTCGGGGGGGTGGGTCAAGGTATATACTGTGACATCACAAGTGTTCTTCATCAATTTATGTACTTTGACAGACACAAGTGTTCTACATCAAGTAAATAACTGTGGCATCACAAGTGTTCATACAGTCAATGAGTGAATCTATAGCTGTGACACTCACAAGTTATCAACATCAAGGTAATTATATTTGACATCACCAGTGTTCTACATCGCAAGTTAATGTACTGTACATCACAAGTGTTTCTACATCAGTTAATATACTTGTGAATCACAAGTTTTCTACAGTCAAGGTAATAACTGTGACATTCACAAGTTCTCTACATCAAGATTAAAAAATTGTGACAATCCTTCAAGTGTTTTCGACAGTCTCAAGGTAAGTATACTGTGACATCACAAGTAGTTCACAGTAGAAGTAATTAACTTGTACATCACAAGTGATTTCTTACATCAAGGTGAATAACGTGACAGCAAAGTAGTTCTCTACCATAAAATGTAATATACTGATGACATCACAAAGTTAAACATCAGCGTAATATGTCACTGTGAGAGGATCACATGTGTTCCTCAGCTTCATAGAAGGGAATATACTGTGAACATCACAAGTGTCTTCAGTCAAACGATAAATGTTCCTCTGGGACGTCACAAAGGTGTTTCTACATCACATGGTAATATACGATGCATCACAGAGGTATTACTAGCAATCACAAGTTAAATATACTTAGTGACCAATCAACAAACGAGATTCTACAGTCAAGTAATAATTGTTGACATCACCAGTAGTTCTCTTACATCAAGTAATGTTCTCGCTGTTCATCACAAGTTTCCTACAGAGCAAGTAATAGTACTTGACATTCACAATAATCTAACGAGTCAAAGGAAATTAAACTGTGAACTATCACAAGTGTTCTACAGTACATAGGTACTAATATATTGAGACATCACTCGAGATGTGTCCTACATGTCAAGGATAATAGAAGGCTGTGACTCTCACTAGTTATACATAAGTAGATATAATATTACTTGCGCTGAACATCACAAGTGTCATCTGTCAAGGTACATATACTTGTGACATCAAAAGTGTTGCTGCATCAAGGTAATGGACTGGGACATCACAAGTTTTCACATCGATGTAATAAAGCATGTGACAATATCACAAGTGTTCTACAGTCAATAATATACTGTAGACATCACAATGTTTTCATCAATCAAGTAATAAAGCTGTGACATCACAATGTTCTAAAGTCAAGGAAGAGACTGTGACATCACAAGTGTTCTTCATCATTAAAATACTTGTGACATCACAAGTGTTCTACATCAAGGTAATATACTGTACATCACAAGTTCTACTGTCAAGGATAAGTACGCGTCGCATCACAAAGTTGTTCTACATCAAGTGAATAGCGTTACTGTGACTTATCACAAGTGTGTATACAGTACCAATAAAGATACGCTGTGACATCACAAGTTGTGTCTTCAGTCAAGGGTAATATACAACATCACTTGACTAGTATATTCTCTTTCTACTATGGAAGTTCGTAAATCACAAATTTTCTTCAGTCAATAGTAATATACTACAGCACAAGTGTTGCCTACAGTACGAAGTATTATACTGAGACTTCACAAGTGATTCATAACAGTCAAGTAATATACTGGACATCACATATGTTCTACAGTCCAAGTAATCATACGTGTCATCACAAGTGTTCTACAGTCAAGGTAATATACTGTGACTGTCACAATGTTAAACGTCAAGATAATAGATACAGGTGACGATCACATAGTGTTCATCTGTCAATGTAATGTACTTTGACTATCACAAGTGTTCTACAGTTCAATATATACAGTTTACCTCTACAAGTGTTCTACAGTCAAGGAAACTAAACCTGAAGTGACATCACATGAATGTTCTTCTTCATCGCAAGTAAAGAGTAGTGACTTCACAAGTATTCTCCAGACAAGCGGTATATATTAACTGTGACATCACAATAGTTTCTTTCGGATCAGGGTAATTAAAGACTATGACATCACAAGTTCTTCAGTCAAGGTATTATACGGAGACATCACAACAGGTATCTTCAGCCATATAACTATACTGTGACATCATCAAGTGTCTACAGTCATGAGAGATACTGTTGACAGACCCGCTCACAACCTGTATTCGTCATCATCAGTAATACTAAACTGTAACATCACAGTTTTCGACAGGTCAAGGTATATAAAATGTACATCACAAGTGTTAAACAGGCAAGTTAATATACTGTAGATAGCACAAGTGTTCCCTCATCATGTAATAAAGCTGTACATCACAAGTGTCTTTGCAGTCAAATGTAATTCTGTAGTATTTACAATATTCTACATCAAGTAATATACGGAGCGAGAGCAATCACAATGTTCTACAGTAGCAAGGTAATATAAGCTTGAGACATCACAATTGTTCTACATATCAAGATAAAATTTTACTAGTACATCACATTTTTCGCAGTCAAGGTAAATATACTTCACAACACAGAGTGTTAAACTAATGATGGTGTAATGTACTTACATCACAAAGTGGTTCACCTCAAGTCTAAGTAATATACCATGAGTATACAATCGACAAGTGACTACATCCAAGTAATAATTCTCGACATCACAAATGGTTTTCTTCATCAAGATCTAATTGACTTGACATCACTATTGTTTTCTACATCAATAATAGACGGTGACATCACATAATGTTCTTCCAGTCAATGTAAGTAATACGGTACCATCAAAGGTTACTACCCTACAATGTAATATACGTGCTACATCACAAGGTTCTACATAGTCAAGGAATATACTTGTACGTCAAAAGATGGATAAATCATCAAGTATTGTACTGTACATTAACAATGGTCCTCATCAAGTAAATTTATACTGTACATCACAAGTGTTCAACAGTCAAAGGTCTAATATCCTGTCTACATCCAGAGAGGTTCATCAGTCAAGGGTAGTACTGGACATCACAAGTGTTTCTACAGTCAAAGAGGTAATATACTATGACTTTCACATGGTTTCTTCATCAGGTAATATACTTAGTCATCACAAGTGTTCATCAGTCAAGTAAAAATACTTGACATCACAACATTTCTCACCAAGTTTAATAACTGTGACATCACGAAGTGGTTTCTACCAGTCAAGTAGAAGATACTGTGACATCACAATTAATTCCTCTTCAGTCAGGGTAATATACTGCGTGACATGGAACAATGTTTTCTCAAGTCAAGAGTAATTACGGACTTTAGTTACAGGCACTAAGTATTTTTAACATGTCCAGTGTTAATTAAGTTGTGAACATCACAAGTGATTTCGCAAGTACAAATATAAGGAGAAGACCTAGTGACCACAACAATTTCGTGCTATCCCACTAGAGCTAATGTGATACTTTGGATACATCACAAGTGTTTCGACAGTCTCAATGAGATTAATATAACTATGTGAAATGACCATCACACTTTTCTACAAGTAAAAATAATATAACTGTGAAAACCATCACAAGTTTTAATCTACTGTCAATATAAGATAACTCGTAGACATCCAAAATGTTCTGACCAGTCAATAGGTTCTTAATAATGTTAACCATCGAGCAAATAAATGTTAAAACATGTAATGATAAATGTTCTGGGACATCACAAAGTGTCCCTCATCAAAGTAAGAATACTGAGAGTGTACACAACAAAGTAGTCTTCTTCAGTCTCAGCGGGCTAATAAGAAGACTAGTAGACCATGAAGAGTTATCGCTACATTTCTAAGTAATATACTTGTGTGACGTCTAAAGTTTGTCTACAATCCGAGGTATATATACATAGTAGACAGCCATAAGAGTTAAACAGTCAAGGTATCAGTCACGGCGTTTGAATCCACAAGGGCTTTCCTGTCATGATCAAGAAATAATATACTAGTGACATCACAATAGTCTTTCCTATCATCAACAAGGGATAATAGTACTAGTGAACATCATAAGAGGTTTTCAGTCATGAGATCAAGAGAATAAACTGTGACATCACAAGTAGTTCTACAGTCAAGGTAATATCTCTGACAACACCAATTTCTTCTAGTTGCAAGCAAAATAATACGTTACATCACTATTGTCTTCCATACAGTCCATAGTCTATATACACTTGACATCAGTATCTTCCCTCAGCTCAAGGAATAAAAAAATATCGTTACACTCACAAGATGTTTTCTTCATCAGGTAATGAGGACCCTGAATGCGACATCACAATGTCGACAGTCAACGAGATAAATAACTGTAATCACAAAGTGTTCTGCGGTTCAGAATCATTGTAAATTTAATACTGAGTACTTTTAAAAGTAGTCTACAGTCCAAGAAAGCTATTAGTACTGTGAACAAACCAAAAGGCGTGAGGTTTAAATATTTCATATGAGCGCTCTATTTCTGTACCTGTGACACGTCAACAAGTATAATTTACCTCGATCAATTAGATCATACTGGTGACTCACTTTAGGTGTCTCTGTCATTAATGTAACCGTCAACACACAAGTTAGTTCTCACAGTCAGGAATATACATGTGACCATCCTACAAGATGTTTCGACTGTCAAGGTGTTTAATGTTACTTCGTGACATCACAATTGCTACAGTCAAGTGTTAATAAATGCTTTAGTACACAAAGATTGTATCTAGCAAGTCAAGAGTAGAAAATATCAGAGAGACCAGTCTCGACAAGTTTTGCTTCATTCCAAAGTAAATACTAGTGAGACATCTACAAATTGATTCTCTTTGTCAACGTAATTACTGTGTACATCAAACAAGTTTCTCAGTCTATAATCATACTGTGCATCACAATGTTTCTACGAGATTCAGTAAATTATACTAGTGACATCACAAGTGTGCTAGCAGCAAGTTATATATCTATGACGTGCACAAGTGGGTTTTCTACAATCAAGGTAATATACCTTGACATCAAAAAAGGCGTTCCTTCAAGTCAAGTAATATACTGAGTGACATCACAATTTTATTCAATCTATGAATATACTGTTGACCATCCACAAGTGTATTCCTTCAGTCAAGTTAATTGAGACTGTGACATCACAAGTGTTTCTTCATCCAAGTTAATAAATACTAGAGTCATGAACAGAACTCCAACACTACGTCTCAAACAAAGTCAAACTAGTGCTTAAATACTCCTACTGTCAGACAGACGATAATCTCTTACTAATCTCTCTCCATGACAGCGTCGAAGCGTATACTATATTCTCGTCTCTAGCTACCAAAACAATGTTCTATCAGTCAATTATATATACTGTACATCAAAGGTTTCTACTAGTCGAAGGTAGATGTACTGTGACATCACAGTTGTTCGTCAGTCAAGGTCAGGTACGTGGTCATCACAAGATCCTACAGTCAAGGTAGATATACTGTGACATCACAGAGTTTCTACATCAAGGTAATATACGTGACATCACAAGTGTTCTTCAGTCAAGGTATTGTACTGTACATCACAAGTGTTCTACATCAAGTAATATAACTTACATCACAAGTTTCTCAGTCATGTAATATACTATGACATCACAAGTGTTCTTCTGTCTCGTAACTATACTAGTGGAGGGGGAAAACAAATCCCACACATTGCTTCACCAAGAGAATTTAACTGTACATCACAATGTTCTACAGTCAAGTAGAAACTGTGACATCACAATTTTTCTTCATCAGTAATAACTTGAATCACAATGGTCTACATTCAAGGTAATATATCCTGTGACATCACAAGTGTTAGAACATCAACGGTAATGTACTGGAGAAATCACAAGTGTTCTCAGTCAAGAGCAATGTAGCATAACGTCACAGTGTTTCTTCAGTCAAAGCAATGTACCGTGACATCACAAGTGTTTTCTCATCAATGTAATATACGTTGACATCTAAGATAGGTTCCTCAAGTCAATAATATACTGTACATCACAAGGTTCCGCACCAAGGAATATACTGTACATCACAATGTTATACAGTGAAAGTAATTACTAGTGTAATCACAAGTGTTCCTCAGTCAAGGTAGTATACTGTGACATCACAAGTGTTCCTTACAGTCAGGGTATATACTGTGACATCAAAATGTTAAACATCCAAGGTATGTGTACTGTGACCATCACAAGTGTTCCTAAGTCAAGGTAATATACTGTGACATCACAACTTTTCTACAGTCAAGTAATTACTTGTTACATCACAAGTGTTCTATCATCAAGGTAATATACTGGACATCACCATTTCTACATTCAAGGTAATATACGTAACATCACAAGTGGTTTCTCTCATCATAATTAACTTGTGACATCACAAGTGTTTCAACCATCAAGAGGAAATAAAGAAAAAAAATAATACTGTACATCTATCACACACAAATGTTCTTCAGTCACCATGTAACTCATACTAAGATCAGGGAACAACCTATCACATTGTTTTCCTACAGTCCAAAGTAAAATACTGGTAGAACATCACAAGTGTCATACAGTCCAAGTAAATAATACTGTGACATCACAATGGTTCTACATCAAGGTAATATACTTTACTCACAAGTTAAACAGTCCAAGGTAATGTCCTGCATCTGACACACATTGTCTCCTCAGACAAGAGTAGTATACTGTGACATCACAAACTTTCTAACAGTCCCTATAAGATACGTTAATCACAAGTGTTCTACTCAAGTAATATTCCTGACATCACAAGTTGTTCATCAGTCAGGAATTATACCTGGGACATGCACAACTTGTTCTACAGCCCAGGTGTAATTTACTTGTGACATCACAAGTGTTCTACAGTCAGAGTAATATACTATGACATCACAAGTGGTTCTTCATCAGGTAATAATATTGTACTGTGACCATCACAAAGTGTTCTACAGTCAAGGTAATAACTTGAGACATCACAAGTGTTTTCTACAGTCAGCTAATATACTGTGACTCACATTGTTCTTCGTTCAAGGTACTGAGCTGGTGACATCACAAGTTCTTTCATCAAGTATGACTGTGGACATCACAAGAGTTCTACAGTCAAGGTAATATACTGTGTACACACAATTTTACTACGATCACGGAAAATATTGTACATCACAAGTGTTCTACACCAAGGGAATATACTGTGACATCACATGTTTCTTCATTAGGTAATGTACTGGACATCACAAGTGTTCTACAGTCAAGTAAATATACTGTGACATCACAAGATGTTCATCATCATGTTAATATACTATGACGATCACAATGGTTTCTTTCAGTCAAGTAATAAACTGGACATCACAAGTGAGTTCTACAGACAAGTAATATACTGCTGACATCACAATTTTCTACAGGTCAAGGTAATAATACTGGTATGACATCACAATGATTGAAACAGTCAAGGATAAATGTTCTGTGACATCACATGTTCCTCGGGGGTGCAAGTAATAATACTGTACATCGACAACTTTTCTACAGTCAGGTTAATATACTGTGAACATCACAAGTTCTACATCAAGGAAGTAATATACTGTGAGCATCACAAAAAATAAAGTGTTCTTCAGTCAGGGTATGATTAGCTGTACATCACAAGATTTCTTCAGCCAAGTAATATATTGTACATCCCTATGTTTATACAGTCAGGTAAATACTGTACATCACAAGTTTCTTCAGTCAGTAATATACTGAACAATCACAATGTTCTCGACAGTCAAGATAATATACTTTGACATCACAAGTATAATACAGTCAGCTAATATCTGTGACATCTCAAGTTTTCTACAGTCAAGGTAATGTACTGTGACATCACAATGTCTTCATCAAGTAATGAACTGTGAACATCACAGATTTCACTAGTCAAGTAATATACTGTGACATCACAAGTGTTAAACATCAAGTATGTAACGTGTATCACAATGTTCTTTCAGTCAAATAAGTACTGTAATCACAAGTGTTCTATCAAAGTAAAGTACTTATGACAGCACCAATGTAGTCTAGCAGTCGCGGTAATATACTGTGATACGATTCACAATTCTACATTTCACAAGTAATATACTGATGACATCACAAGTGGTTTCTAACAGTCAGTATATAGCTGTGACATCACAAGTTCTACAGTCAAGGTACAAAACGTGACATTCACAAGTTTTCTACAGTCAAAGTAATATAACGTACATCACATATTCGTAAACCGTGAAGTAATTATCTGTGAGACATCACAAAGTGTTCCTCATTCAAGGTAATCTACGTGGAACATAACATGTTCTATCATCAAGTATTGGTACTGTTACAGCACAAGATGTTGCGACAGACAAGGGTAATATACTGTGTACACAACAAGGGTTCTACAGTCAATGTAATAATTCTCCTTGACCGCACAATGTACTACAGTCAAGGAATATACTGTGACATCACAAGTGTTCTACAGTCATGTAATATATCTGTAGACATGCACAAGTTCCTCAGTTCAATAATATACTGGTACACTCACAAGTATATGTTCGTCAATTCAAATTAATGTACTGGTAACATCACAAGTTATCTACATTTCAAGAATTTACAGGTGGACATCACAAGTGATCTACATTCGAAGTAAAATGATACAGTGACATCACAATGTTCATACATCATGTAATATCTTGGACATCACAATTTTTCTTCAGACAAAGTAAGGTACTGTTACATTACAATTTTTCTACAGTTGCAATTAATGTACATGTGAACATCTCAAGTGTTTGTACTACAATCAAGTAATATACTTCCTGACATCACAAATGTTCTTCAGTTCAGTAATATAACAATGATATCCCAATTTATTTGCTCATCAGTGGGTAATTATACAATGACGATCCACAAATTTCTACAGTCAAGTAATATACTGTAATCACAAGTGTTCTCATCAATAATGTACTTGTGGCATCACAATGTACTTAACAGTCAAGGTAATTAATTTAAACGGTACATCACAAGTTGTCAACAGTCAGAGTTAAATATTCTGTGACATCACAATGTTTCTACATTCAAGAGTAATATAGCTGTGACATCACAAGTTAAAAATCAAGTATAGAATCATGTACATCACAAGTGTTACTAAGTCAAGGATAATATTCTCTGACATCACGAATGTTTCTTCATCAAGTAATTATACTGTGATCTTCACAAGTGGAATTCTACAGTCAAGTAATAACTGTACATCACAAGTTGGTTCCTCATCAACGGTAAATACTGACATCACAATTTCTCATTCAAAGTAAGTAGCTGTTAGACATCACAATGTTCTACAAGTCAAGTAATGTTACATGACATCACAGAGTGATCTACATTCTAGTAATATACTGTGAACATCACATGTTCGACATCAAGTAAAATAACAGTGACATCACAATGAGTATCTTCAGTGCAAAAGTAAGGGACTGTGATCAAAACAAGTTTTCTACAGTCTAGAGTATAATGTACTGTTTCATCAAAAGTTCTACAATCAAGGTAATATACTCTGACATCACAAGTGTTCTTCAGTCAAGGTAATAAACTATGATATCACAATGTTTCTTCAAGTCAGGAATATACTAAGACATCACAAAGTGTTCTACATCAAGCTTAATACTTTGACATCAACAATGTGTTCTTCATCAATAATGAACTGTGGCAACACAAATGTTTTTCTACAGCAAGTAATATACTGTTAGCATCTACAAGAGGGTCTACAGTCAGTAATATACTGTGACTCACAATGTTCTACAGTCAAAGTTAATTAAACTTACATCTACAAGTTTTATACACAAGTCAAGGTAAATGGACTGTGACATCACAAGTGTTCCTCATCAAGTAAATATACTGTGACATAACAACTTTTCTACAGTCCCAGATAAAATCGGTTGACATCACAACTTTTTCTAAAAAGGGCAGTCAAGTAATATACTGTGACATCTCAAGTGTTCTTCCAGTCAAGTAAAGACTGTGAACATCACAAGTTTCTCAGTCAGGTAAGATTCTGTGACATCCACAATTTTCTACAGTCAATAATAGAACGTACATCACAAGGTGTTCTACAACACTAATATCCTGTACATCACAAGATTCTTCAGTCAAGTAAAGTACTGAGACATCACAAGTGTTCTTCAGTCAAGTATGTATACTGTACATCGACAAGAGTTCTACATTCAAGGTAATATATCTGTGACATCGACAATGTATCTACATCAAGTAATATACGTGACATGCAATGTTTTCTTCAGTCAAGGTATTTTACTGTGAACAATCACAAGTTTCACATCAAGTTAATATACTTTAGGACATGCGACAAGTGTTCTCATCAGGTTAAATTACTATAACATCACAAGTGTCAATCAAGTCAAGGGTAAGATACTGTTCATCACAACATTGCTTCAGGCCAAGTTAGGTTATATACTGGTGACATCAAAAGTGGTTCTACAGTCAAGAGTTTAATATACGTGTGACAGCACATGTTCTTCAGTCAGTGTAATATATCTGTGACATCGAAATTGGTTCTACAGTCAAGTAATACTTACGGTGAGCATCACAGATTATTAAACAGTCAAGGTAAGAATCTTTGATAGCGACAAGTGTTCTCAATCAAGGTAACGATTCTGTGACATCACAAGTGTTATTCATCAAATAGTAATCGTACTGTGATACATCACCAAGTGTTCTACAGTCAAGTAAGTACGTGTGACCATCACATTTCTACAGTCAAGTTCATAAACTCTGACATCACAAAGTTTTCATACATCTGAGTACTATACTGTAGACATCACCTAGTGTTAAACATCAAGTGGTAAATAAGAACTGTGACTATCACTTGTTCGTTCAGTCAATAATGTACTGTGTACAACTCGAATTGTCCTCATCAAGTAGAGATACTGTACAATCACAATATGTTCTTCTAGTCAAGGTAAGTTGACTGTACATCACAACTTTTCTTCGACCATAATGATACTTGACATCAAAATGTTCTACATCATGTAAAGACTGTAAAAATCACAATTTCTTTCATCAGGTAATATACCTGTTACAGCACAAGTGTTAAAACAGTCAAGGAATGTGAGCTGTGAGTATCACATGTTCTCATCAAAGTATGCTACTGTGACATCACAAGAGTTCTCAAATCCAAATAATGGACTGTGACATCACAAGTTTTCTACATAGCAATGTAATATACTGTGACATCACAATGTTCTTACAGTCAATGTAATTACTGGTGACAGCACAAGTTTATACTAACAAGTGATATACTGGACATCACAAGGATTTCTACAGTCAAGTAATAACATGGACCGTCACAAGTGTTAAAACAGTGAGAGCGTAAGTACTGACGCCCCCCCCCCCATCCACAAATTTCACAGTCCAAGGGAATAATATCTGTGAAAGCACAATGTTCTTCAGTCAAGGTAATGTACTGGACATCACGAAGTGTTCTACATTCGAGGAATTATTCTCTACATCAAATGTTCTATCAGTCAAGTAATATACTGTACATCAACTAAGTGTTCTACTGTACAATGTAATATACTGACAATCACAAGTGTTCCTCATCAGGTAAGATACTGTGACATCACAATGTTCTTCAGTCAGGGTAAATACTTGACATCACAATTTCGACAGACAAGTAAGATACGAGAGCATCATCAAGTGTTCTTGCATCAGGTAAAATATCTGGGACATCACAAGTTCTTCAGTCAGGAAAAATACTGTGACATCACAATGTTAAACGTCCAGTAATTACTGTGTGATATCCAAGTGATCCGCTCATTCAAGGTATTATACTGAGACCATCACAAGTGTTCTTCAGTCAAAGAAGGTACTGTTGACATCACAATGTTCTACAGTCAAGGTATTATACTTGGACATTCACAATGTTCTACAGTCCAAGGTGAATATACTGAACATCCACAATGTTCACATCATGTAATATACTGTTAGCAATCTACACGAGGTTTAAAAAGTGAAGTAATGACTTGACATCAAATTTCCTCATTCAAAGTAATATCTACTGGGTACCTCACAAGTGGTCTTCAGTCAAGGTAATGTACTGTGACATCACAAGTGTGTCGACAGATCAAGGTAAAATACTTGTGACATCACAAGTGTTCAAGTCAAAGGTAAAGTATTCCTGACATCCAAGTGTTCTTCAGACCAAGGTAATCTACTGTATCATCACAATGTTCTGACAGTCAAGGTAAGATACTGTAAATTTATCAACAATGTTCTTCACAATTAATATACTGTGACAATCACAATTAGTTCTTACAGTCAAGGTAATTTAATGTGACATCACAAGGTTTCTACAGTCAAGGTATTAAAAAAAATAACTTTGTACAAGCAAAATGTTTTCTAAGTCAAGGTAATATACTTAACCTCAAACAATGTCTACAGGCATAATAGACTTGACCATCACAATGTTACACAGTCAAGTAATGTACTGTGACATCAAATTTCTTCATTCTAGGGTTACATGTACTATGACACCACTAGAGTTCTACATCAATAATATACTGTGACACACAAGGGTCTACTAGTCAAGGATATACTGTACATCACAATTAGGTGTCTTCATCTAGTAATGTACTGTACATCACAAGTGTTGCTACAGTCAAGAATAATATACGTGACATCACTAGTTTCTCAGTCAGGGATCATATACTATGACATCACAATTTCTTCAGTCAAGTAATATACTGTACATCACTACATTTCGTCACCAAGTTAATATACTGTACGCACATGTTCTAACATCACAGTAAGATACTGGATCGATCACAATGTTCTTCAGATCTAGGGGAATATACTGATACATCACAAATGTTCTACATCAAGGTAATATACTGTACATCACAAGTTTTAAAACAGTCCAAGTAATGGTACTGTGATATCACAAGTGTTCCTACATCAATTAATGATTACTGATGACATCAACAAGTTTCTTCAGTCAAAGATAAAGATAACTGATACATTACAGTGTATCTACAAGTCAAGGTAATATACTGTGACATCATCAAGTTGTTTCTTACAATCAAGGTTAACTATACTGTGCACACAAGTGTTCTACATCAAGTAAATATACAGTACGATCACAATTTCTTACGAATCAAGGATATAACGTGACATCATCAAGTGTTAACAGTAATAGGTAAATTACTGTACGATCCACAAGGATCCTCATCAAGGAAATATACTGTACATCACAAGTGGTCTAACAGTCAAGGGTAATATCTCTGACATCACAAGTGTTCTTCATTCAAGTAATATACTGTGACATCAGACAAGGTTTTCGACAGTCAAGGTAATAGTACTGTGAATCACAAGTTAGTGTCTTCATCAATTAATACCTGTGTCATCAAAGTGTTCTACATCAAGGTATTATAACTGTGACATCTCTATGTTCTACAGTCAAGTAATTATACTGTGACGTCTAAAGAATGTCTAAACAGTCATATTGTTATACTGTACATCACAAGTGTTCCTCATCAAGGTTATATACTGTGACATCAAAGTGTTCTACAGTCAAGTAATATTACTAGTTACATCACAAGGATTCTTACAAGATGGTGGGAAAGAAGTTTGTGGTGGAAAAAGGAATAAAAAGTCAAGGTTAAGCGACTGGTTCATCACAAGTTTCTACAGTCAAGGTAATATACTGATGACATCACAAGTTTCTTCAGTCAGGTAATAAGACTATTGACAACACAATGTTCATCATCTAAGGAATATACGTGCCATCAAAAAAAAAAAAAAAACAACATTCCTCACCCATTTAATATACCTGTGACACACAAGGTTCGACAGTCAAGTAAATACTGTGACGATCACAAGTGTTCTTCATCAGCTAATGATACTGTGACACTGACAAGTTGTTTCTACCGGTCAAGTAATATACTGTCGACATCACAGATGTTACAACAGTCAAGTTAAGTATTTCTGATATGGTGGTGTGACATCACAAGTGTTCTTTCAGTCAAAGTAATGTACTAATGAACGATCGACAAGAGTGTTCTTCAGTCAAAGTAATGTACGTACATCACAAGTGTTACACAGTCAAGAATATACTGTGACATCACAAGTGTTCTACATCAAGTAATAACTGTACATCACAATTTCTACAGCAAGTAATATACTGTACTCACAATATTCTACATCAAATGAATATACGGTACATCACAAGTGTAAAACAGTTGAAGGTAAATACTGTGACATCACAGTGTTCCTCAGTCAAGGTAAATACTGTGACAACACAAGTGTTCCTTCAGTCCAGGTAATAGAACTTACATGAAGTAAGGAGTGTTCTACAGACAAGGTTAGATATATGTACATGCACAAGTTTCTACCGTCAAGGTAATATACTTTACATCAAAATTTCTAAACATCAAGTAGTACTTGACCATCACTATTGTTCCTCAGTCGAAGGTAAGATACTAGTGACATCACAATGTTCTTTCATCAAGTAATGATATCTAGTGACATCACAAGTGTTCTTCAGTTCAAGTAATATACTGTAGCATCACAAGTTGTTTCTACATCAAGGAATATTCTCTAGACATCACAAGTGGTTCGTTCAGTCCAATGTAAGAATACCTTTGACACTCACAAGTGTTCTCAGTCAAGGTAATAATACTTTGACCATCACAAGTTTCCTCAGCTCAAGGTAAGATACTGGACATCACAAGTAGTTTCTTCATCAGAGTAACATACTGTGACATCACAAGTGTTCTACACAAGTAAGAATACTGTAGCTGATATCACAAGTTGTTTATCATCAATAATATACTGTGACTATTGGAAGAGTTTTCTACGAGTCAAGTAAATACTGTGACATCAAAAGTGTTAAACAGTCAAGTATTCGTACTATGACGATCACAATGTTCCGCATCAAGGTAAAGATACTCTACATCACAAGTTCTGCAGTCAAGGTAATGTACTGTGACATCACAAGTGATCCTCAGTCAAGTAATAACTGTGACTTCACAAGAGTTTCTTAGTCAAGGTAATGTACTGTGACATCATAATTGTTTCTACAGTCAAGTAATATACTTGTAACATCACAAGTGTTCTACAGTCAAGGAATTATACTGTGACATCACAAGTGTTCTTCAGTCGAGATAATATACTGTTACATCACAAGTGTTCTTACAGTCAAAGGTAATAGACTGTGACTTCACAAGTGTGCTTCATCAATTAATATACTGTGACTTCACAAGATTTCTACAGTCAAGTAATAACTGTGACATCAAAGTGTTCTACAAGTAAGGTAATATACTGTGACCTCACAATGTTCTACAGTCCAAGGTAATATACTCTGACATCACAATGTCTTCATCAAGTAATAAACTGGGGACATCACAAGTTGTTCTTCATGATCAAGTAATATACTGTGACATCACAATGTTCTTCAGTCAAGTAATATACATGACATCACAAGTGATTCTACAGTCTAGAATAACTGTGACATCACAATGTTCTACAGTCAAGGTACAACTGTTACATCCATGTGTTCTACATCAAGGTAATATACAGTGAATCACAAGTGTTCTAACAGTCAAGGTAATATACTGTGACACACAAAGTGTTCTACAGTAATGTAATGTACTGTGACATCACCTTGTAAACAGTATTTAAAAATTTCCCCAGAAAAAATTGATTCACAATTTCCCGATAAAAATTTATTCACAGTAATTAACTGACTTAACACTTGTATTCAATAATACCTTGACTGTAAACACTTGTGATGTCACAGTATATACCTTGACTGAGAACACTGTGATCCAGTAAATTACCTTACTGAGAAACTTGTGATGTCAAGTATATTTCCGACTGAAAAACACTTGTGATGTCACATATATTCCTTGACTGAGAACATTTGATTGTCAACAGTATTTACCTTCTAAAAACACTTTGATGTCAAAGTACATTACCTTTACTGAGAACACTGTGATTCATATATATTACCCCCGACTGAAGAACAACTTTGATGATCAGTTATACCTTGACTGAAGAAAACTTGATGTCACATATAATTTCCTTTATGTAAACTTTGATGTCACGAAATTCTGACTGAAAACCTTGAATTCACGGGAATTACCTTTACTGAGAACACCTTGATGTCACATATATTACCTTGACTGAGAACACTTTGATGTCACAATAATTACTTGCTAAAACCTTTTGATGTCCAGTATATTACCTTGACTGTAAACACTTTTATTTCACAGTATTTTTTACCCTTTACTGTAAACAATTGTGATTCACAGTAATTACCTTTACTGAAAACATGTTACACATATATTACCTTTACTGTAGAACACTTGTAGTCACAGTATATTTCCTTTACTGTAGAAAACTTGTGATTCACAGTAAATTACCTTGACTGAAAAAACTTGTTGTCATATATATTACCTTACTGTTTGAACACTTGTGTGTCACAGTATATTACCTTGACTGTAGAACACTTTGATGTCACATATATAACCTTTACTGTAGAACACTTGTGATGTCACAGTATATTACCTTGACTGTAGAACACTGTGACATCACAGTAATTACCTTGACTGTAGAACACTTGTGATGTCACATATGTACCTTGACTGATAGAACACTTGTGATGTCAAGTATATTCTTACGAAACACTTGTGATGTCACAGTATATTACTGATGAAAACTTTGGATGTCACAGTATATTACCTTGACGAGAACACTGTGATGTCACAGTATATTACCATACTGAAAACACTTGTGATGTCACATATAATATTACTAAATACACTTGTGATTCACATAATTACCTACTGTAAAACACTTGTGATGTCACAGTATTACCTTTACTGAAACACTTGTGAGTCACAGTAATATTACCTTGCTAGAACACTTTGATGTCACATATATTACCTTGACTGAAGAACATTGTGATGTCACAGTAATATTACCTGACTGAAGAGCACTTGTGATGTCACATATATTACCTTGACTGAGAACACTTGTGATCACAGTAATACCTGACTAAGAACACTTGTGATTCACAGTATATTACTTGACTGAGAACACTTGTGATGTCCAGATATACCTGACTGTAGAACACTTGTGATGTCACAGTATATTACCTTGTCAGAAGTAAACTTGTGATGTCACAGTATATTACCTTGACTGAAGAACACTTGTGATGTCACAGTAATTACCTTGACTGAGAACACTTTGATGTCACAGTATATACCTTGACTGAGAACACTTGTGATGTCACAGATATTACCTGACTGAAGAACACTGTGATGTCACAGTATATACCTTGACTTGAAACACTTGTGATGTCACATATAATACCTGACTGAAGAACACTTGTGATGTCACAGTATATTACCTGACTGTAGAACACTTGTGATGTCACAGTATATTACCTTGACTGTAGAACACTTGTGATGTCACAGTATATTACCTGACTGAAGAACACTTGTGATGTCACAGTATATTACCTTGACTGTAGAACACTTGTGATGTCACAGTATATTACCTTGACTGTAAACACTTGTGATTCACAGTATATACCCTGACGAGAACACTTGTATGTCACAGTATATTTCCTGACTGTAACACTTGTGATGTCACAATATTACTTGACTGAAACACTTGTGATGTCAGTATATTACCATTGACTTGAACGAAACTCTGGAGTGATGTCACGTATTTACCTTGACTGAAACCTTGATGTCACATTAATTACCTTGACGAGAACACTTGTGATGTCACAGTATATTACCTTGACTGTAGAACACTTGTGATGTCACAGTATATTACCTTGACTGTAGAACACTTGTGATGTCACAGTATATTACCTTGACTGAAGAACACTTGTGATGTCACAGTATTAACCTTGACTTGAAACACTTGTGATGTCACAGTATATTACCTTGACTGAAGAACACTTGTGATGTCACAGTATATTACCGTGACTTAAAACACTTGTGATGTCACAAATAGTACCTTTCTGTGAAACTCTGTGATTCACATATTTTACCTTGACTGTAGAACAACGTTTGTGAGGTCACTAGTATGATTTACCTTACTGAAAACACTTGAGTCCTTATAGATACTTAAGGAAGAACACTTTATGCCACAGTAATTACCTGGTCGTATACACCTTGGTTGTCGACATAAATTACCTTGAACTGGTAGAACACTGTGATGTCACAGTAGATTACCTTTACTGTAGAACACTTTGATTCACAGATATTACCTTGATCTAAGAACACTTTGTGATTCTCAGTATGATTACCTTGACTGTAGACACATGTGAATGTCACATATATACCTACTATATCACTTGGTAGGTCACTGTATATTTACCTTGACTGAAATCTCGTGTGAGTTCACAGAGAGTACCTAATGTATACACTTTGTAAACAGTTTTTTTCAGTTATTAACTAGGTAAATTTCACTTATTTTACCTTAAGATAAATACTCTGGGGAGTGTCATAGTATTTTTCCTTACGTAACACTTTGATTCACAGTTAGTTCCTTGTCTGTAGTTCTAGTGAGTCACATATTTAACATTAATGTAAAACTTGTGATTGTCACAGTAGAAATTGAACTTGACTGAAGAACCTTTGGTCCACAGTATATTTACAGGACTTAAACACGGTTTTTAATTATTTCATGGTCTGTTAAACGACTTTTGATTATCTGTATATTTCTACTGAAGAAAATTGTGATGCACGGGTTATTTACCGGTCTAAGAACTCGTTGATGGTCAATTATAGAATACTTATTATCTTTTGTAAATGATATTTCCGGTCTTAGAACACTTGATGTCACAGTAAGTATCCTTGACTGTAACTCGTTACAATGATAGATCATTGACGCTAAACACTTGTAAGTGTAAATTTATAACTTTCGTTAAGTTATGTCATCTTAATTTCGTAGTTGTAATTTTGGAGGTCTATGTTATTAACTGAATTTGTACTCGTGTGAGGGCTCAGTTTTTCCGTTGAATAGATACACTTGTGATTCTCATATATTACCTGTACTGATGACACTTGTGATTCACATGTATTACCTTGACTTAGAACACTTTGAAGTATAATTTATTACATAATTATAACTATTGATGCACTTTATTTTCATTTACGGATATAACAGTTTTTATTATATAACTTCTTTGTTATAACTATTTATTTAACTGTTTGTACCTTTCTGTGAAAAATGTCGAGTCATGTATTTGGTACGGATTATATTGTTATCAGTTGGTTTAACATAATTTACATTTGTGTAACACGTGTGTTTCTCTTTTATTAAATGACTGAAGTTATAGGTGATGCTCTGTAGTGTTCCTGTAGGTTGTGCTCTGGTGTGTAATAAGTGTTAGGTCATGAAGGATTATCGGTTATATGGTGTGGTAAGTGTTTAAAGTGTTGTCTCTGTTTATTAAATTGTAGGTAGAAATAGGGTGATAAAAGTTATTGAGTATAGTTTATATTGGTGGATATGGTTATTAAATTATTATTATATGGTGTATATGTTTTTAAGGTAGTATAACGGTTTGAATATTTTATTAAAGTGATCGTAGTCAAATGGTTTTAAATTGTTGTGTCAAGTGTATAATAAAGGTTGTAACAGTGTAGTAATTTAGGTGTAACATTGTTGGTATATTAGTGTACATTGTCGTTGTATAGGTGATATGTTTACGTTAGGTTAAGGTGGATATTTGTTGTTAATGTAGGTGTAAAATGGTGTTTGAACATGTGTCAGGTATTTTATAGGTAGATATGGTGTTTACTTATTTTTCGACACTTGTGTGTCTATGGATTTGTCCACTGTGTTAACTTGTGAGTGCAAAGTATAGTACCTTAAGTATTATCTTTATGTCTAAGTTTTGTTCCTTATTAGTTATCGGGAGTGATTGTTTTGGTCAGGTCTGAAGAACTCTGGTGAGGATATTTGTTTAACCTTTATATTACAATGTAGCACTTTTTTAGTCCTTTAGTGTGTTAGTGTGAGTCTCAGGATATGTAAGGTAGATTTTTTACTCGGTTGTTCTCATGTTTTATTACCTTGACTTTTTAACTTGATTATAATTTTTTTAATTAGGTGTTATCGGTGGGATAATGATTCAGTCTGTTATTCTATTGGATGCATATGGTTTTGTATATGGTATTTGTTTATAGTGGATTAAATTATTTTAATTGTATGTTATTAACTGTGTGATATTTTGTAAGTTATTTTATATGTAGAATGTTTGGTAAGGCTATGTTTTAAATGTGATCTTTTGAAGGTTGTTTTATAGGGGATAATGTGTTTAAGGGTAGGTTTATAGTGGAATATGTGTTAATAGGTTGTTATATGGTTTATCTTTTTTGGTAGCTTGTCGTTTCTAATTTTTTCATTAGAACGTCGATTAACAACTTTGTTGGTCACAGTATATTTACTTACGTAGAAACACTTGGATTCACAGATTTAAATTGTCTGGATTAAAACTGGGATTCAAATTTTTTATTAAACTTGAGTGTAAACACGTGTGATGTCACTGGTTTTTTAATGTATTAGAACTATTGTATGTGGTCAAATGTTATTTAAATTGAGTGATATAGACTTGAGTTCACTTATATGTCCTGGACTGAAGTTTAACTTGTTGTTCTCTGTTTTGTCCGGACTGATATATCTGGTGTTTCACAGGAGATGAACTTACTATTAAGTCTGGTGATGTCACAGTGTATTACCTTGGTCTTGAATCAACTTGTGATTCACAGTATTTTTCTTGTCGGTAAGCTCGTGGTTTTCTTGATTTTGCTGTATTTGTTTATGGGTTTCATAATATTATCCTTGACTGTTATCATTGGATGTCACAGTATATTACCTTCTGATTTCTCTTGTGTATGTCACATGTGTTGACTTACGGATATCACTGTTTTATATTAGAGGTCCTTAAGGTTTTATATTGGGTGATGTCACAAGTATTTACCTGTCTGGAAACAATTTTGTCTCTGATATTAGCTGACGGTAAGTAAATTGTGAGTCTCATTTAGAACGAAATGTTATTCTCTTGTGTGTCCAGTATGCTTTACGGGACTAAGTATAACGGTTGATCAGTTGATGACCTTGGTCTAAGTTCACTTTGTTGTCACTGTAGATACCTGTCGTATTAAAGTTGTTGTCTATGGTATTAATTTACTTTTTATCTTATTCACAGGTTTATTAGCGTAGGAAGAACTATTTGTATGTCACAGTATTGACCTTACTGTTATACACGTGAGGTCACATAATAGTTATGTCTGTTTTACTATTTGTTTTCACAGTATTTCCTTTTCTGTTTATCTTGTGTTGTAATCATATATTCCTGACTTAAAAACCTTTGATCACAGGATAGGTCTGACTTTGTAAATTGGTGATCAGAGATTTTATCCTTGAATGTTGATCACATTGTATACGTAATACCTTTTCTGTAGTTACACGTTTGATGTCACAGTATATTTAACCTTGACTGTAGATCACTTTTGTGTCAAAGTGTATTATCCGACTGTATATAGTATGCAAAGAATGTATCCTGAGGATTTCTATTTTTCTATTTTTTTTTTCCGGGTAAGTATAACACGTGTATTTTCTTTTTTACGACTGAAAACACTTTGATGTCACTGTATTTTTAATTTATGTATACTCTTTGTGAGGTTCTCTTTTTTGATCAGGTAGTTGATCATCGGGGATGTCACTTGTAATGTCCTTGATGGTTTTCAACGGTTGTCTCTGAATGCTTCAGTTTAAACGTGTGTTTCCACTGTTTTTTTCCTTACTGAAGAGCACTTGTTTGTATCAGTTTTTACCTTGGACATAAGAAAACTTGGTTGTCACTTATTTTACCTGATCTTAATCACGTGGATGAACTTTTTTACACGGGACTGTATAACTCTTGTGAGTCACAGTAATTTGCAACGATTACATGTTGAGGTCACATTTATGACATTACTGGAAACTACTTGTGTGTCCACAGTATATTAAAGTGCTGATGTACACTTTATGTCCCTCATTATTTTCCTGTGGACTGTAACTCTTGTATTCAAAGATAATTTACTGAATGTTAGTATATGGTGCAATTTTTGAAGTCCTTGACTGTATTCGCTTGGTTTCTACTCTATTTACCTTCTGTAAATCACTTTGATCCACAGTTTGTTCCTTGACTTAGAACACTGTTGTCACAGGATTTTCCATGACGATTACACTTTATTCACAGTTTATTACCTTTACTAATAACTGTGGTCACATTTTACCTTGACTGTGATATCTTGGTTTCTCATTAGAAAGGTCTGGTTTATATCTCTTGTAATACAGTGTGTTCAGTTATGATGATCAATTGATTAACTTTTATGTTCCTTGTCTTTTTCATCGTGATTCATGATTTTTCATTACTGATGATCAAGTGATGTCACAGTATATAACTTGACTGGAAGATCACTGTGATTCACAGTATATAATCCTTGAACGAGACTATTGGATGTCACATAGTAGTACTCTTACTTATAAAAGTGTGTTCAATGTTTTACCTTCTGTAAACTATTTGATGTCACAGTATATTTACATTACTGTAGAAGCTCTTGTGAGTGTCACAGTATAGTTGCTGACTGTTGAAAAGTTTATTCACAGTATATTTCCTTGACTGTAGAAATCTTGTGATGCTCTTATATTTCCTTGACTGAAAAACTTGTGTTTCAACTGTATATAACCTTGACATAAATCACTTTTGTCCACTTATATTACCTGACTTAAATCTCGTGGATTACTCTGTTATTTTCCTTTGTATACACTGATGCACTGTTATTTCATGACTGTAGAACCGTGTGATGTCACGTTTATTTCCTTGAGCTGTTAACACTTTATTCTACAATATATTGACCTTACTGATAACTCTTGGTTGGTTTTTTTTTACAGATATGACCGTACGTTTTATCTGTATTCAACATATATTTCCTTGACGGATTAACGTTAGTCTCTTAGGTAAGAAGTTTAATATTATGTGAAAGTTATTAACTTTTGATAAGTTTGGATTGGATTTAATGTATTGATACGGAGTATATTTAGAGTTACTTGATGAAGAATCACGTTGTTTATCTGTTGTGTCATGTCGTTTACTCTTGGAGACAAATATTATTAACTTTCTGAAACACTTGTATTCACAGCATTTTACCTTACTGATGATCACTGTGTTTCTCAGGAGTCATGGATCTTATCTTGTATGTCAAATAATTACCTTGAATGAATTCATTGTGATGTCCCACATATATAGATAAGGTATTCTTTTGTTGTAATCAGATTGACCGGTAGTAGATCTCGTATCACATTTTATCCTTACGAATACACATGGTGTCCTAAGTTTGTACCGTACGATAACTCTTTGTCACATCTAGTTAAGAATAGAAATATTTTTAAATGTAGTTTTACTGTATGTTTACTAGTATGAACTTTTGTTATTATAAGAATATGTAGTATCTTATAGTACCTTACTGTTACTCTTGTTGTCTCCATATAGTTCAGTTCTATGAAATCTGTGGTCTCTTTTTTTTGTCCGATCGTAAACACGTGTGATGTCAATGTATAGTACTTAAGGTTATAAACGGTTGCTATTTTGTACATGTATGAATAATTTATTCACTGTTTGTTCGTAGTTTTCAATGGGTGAGTACACTCAGTTTATAAAGTTATAACTCGGTAGGCTATGTATTTCATTAGTATATGATCTATTTTATGTAACAGTTTTTTTCCGTTCTTTTTCTAGGGGGATGAACAGCTATGTAACTTTACTGTATTCACTTGTAGTAAAGATTTTTAATTGTAGTGATCATCTGGTTCTTGTAGTGAACTTGTAGGTTATTGTGATGTCATCATTTTCGTGGAATAAGAACACTGTTTTGTCACAGTTTGGACCTTTATTTGATTATATGGGATTAGATAGTACGGGACTGTAAACTCGGTTATGTCAAAGAATATTAGCCTTGACTTTAGACTAGGGGATCTCTTAGATTTACTTACTGGAAAACACTTGTATTCCTCATATTGGACCTTAATGGTTATTAATAGGGTTGATATGAATGAACTACTTATTCTCATTGTGTGTATCAGTTTAGTTCCTACTGATTACAATTGTTTCACAGTTAGTTTACATTGTCATCTCGTGAGTCTCATTATTTCCTTTATGAATACTCTGTGTCAAATATAGTTCAGTGTCGGATGTAACTTTGTTTCCAGTTTATTGACATTAGGGTATATATGGTGAGAACAATTGATTCGGTAGGAAATACTCATGTGTCTATGTATATTTAAGGGTAGTTTAATATGGAGAATTGGATAGGTAATTAGTATAAACTTTGATGCACTGATTGGTAATTAGTTATATAGGTTGGAAAGTTATATCATTTCATTATAGTGGAAGCAATGTTTGGTACAGGTAGTTTTATAGGGGGTTGGATATTTTGTAAGGTCGGGTTTATATTTGGGATCTTGTTTCAGGTATGGGTTTCAAAGTGTATATTTTTGTGATGTATGTTGTTATTTTGTGATATGTGAGGTAAGGCTAGGTTATATGATGATATGGTTTTTTATGGTAGTTGTAATATGGTTACTATATGTGTGGTACGTATTTGTTATGGGTTGGATATGTTTTAAGTTTAGGTTGTTAACTGGTGATATTTTTTTAATGTGGATTGTAATCTGGTGGATAATTTGTGTTCAGGTAGGTTTATGGTTGATATTGTTGGTAAGGTAGGTTTATATGGTGATGTTTTTTTTGTGTGGTAAGGTAGGTTTATAGGTGTTATGTTGTAAGGTAGTTTTATTGGTTGAATATGTTTTGGTACGTAGGTTAATAGGGTGGATAGTTGGTAAGGTAGGTTGTTATATGGGGTGGATATGTATGTAAGTGGTTTTATAGGGGATATGTGTGGTAAGGTATTGTTATAGGGTTGATATGTGTGTAATTTCGGTTAGATAGGGTTGATTTTTTTTTTTTGTGGTTTGTAGGTATTTTAAGTGGATATGTAGGTAAGTAGTTATAGGGGTGAATATGTTGTAAGGTAGTTGTTATAATGGTGTAGGTGGTAAGGGTAGTTGTTATAGTTTGATATGTTGGTAATGTAGTTGTTATAGTGGATTTGTTTGTTATATTTTAATGGTGATATGTGTTAAGGTAGGTTTATAGGTGGATATTGTGGTAAGTAGTTTTATAGGGTATATGGTGTAATGTAGTTGTTAAGGTGGATATTTTGTAAGTAAGTTTTTATAGGGTGGGATATGTGTAAGAGTTTATATGGTGATAGTTGTGGTAAGGTAGTTTAATAGGTGGATATGTTGTGAAGGGTAGTTTATGGTGGAATATGTGTGATAGATGTTTTATTTGGGTGTATATGGTAGTGTAATTGTATGTTGTTATAGTGTGTATATGTGTGAATTAGTTTTTAGTGGATATGTTTTGAAAGGTATATGTTAAATGGGTGGTATATTAGTTGTAAGTAGGTGTATATGGGGGTGGATATGTTGTGTAATTTATGAGTTATAGGAGATATGTTTATGTCACTGTCGTATCTCTGGGTTATATTTTTGGTACGGTAGTTTTTATATGGATGGCACAGTTGCTCGCAGATTATTATATTAGTTTGTTTTTTTTGAGTAGATATTGGGAGGATTATTGTTGTGTTAGGTATATATGGTAGTAGATAGTTTGTTTATTAATATATTGGGATATGATTGTAGTGAGGTATATATTGGGAGTATGATTTTGTGTAGGTATCTATTGGGGAGTATGATTGTTGTGTTAGGGTAAGGATATTGTGGCAGTTTATTTGTTGTGTTATGTATATATTTGTCTTTAATTGCTTTATTGTCGTTATGATATTGGGGGGAGGATGAAGATTTTTGTATGTATTATAATGGAGTTAAGATTGAATTTAGTATAATGGGGGGGTATATTGTTGTGTAGGTATGAATATTGTTAGATGATTGGTTGTGTATGTGTATGATATTGGGAGTATGATAGTTTTAGTAGGTATGATATTGGGAGATTATTGTATGTTGGTATGATATTGTGAGATGAGTGTTTTATATGTATGGGAGTAGATTGTGGGTAGTATGATATTGGGAGGATGAAAGTTTTTAGGTATGTATATTGGTGATGAGCTTGGTGTGTAGGAATTATATTGGGAGTAATGATTTTTGTATAGTATGATAATGTGGAAGGATGATTGTTGATTAGGTATGATATTGGATATATTGTTGTTGATGGTATATATTGGGGAGGATGATTGTTGATAGGGTATGATATTATGGGTGAGGATAGATTGGTTTTAGTTAGGATATTGGAGATGGATGGTTGTGTAGGTGTATTATATTGGGGATTATTGATTTTTGGGAGGTATGATTTTTGAGTATGGATTGTTGTGTGTTAGGTATGATATGGGATATGATTGTTGTGTAGGTATGATATTTGGGAGGATGAATTGTTGTGTATTAGATATTGAGTTTATGATTGGTTGTGTGGTATGAATATTGAGTATGATTGTTTGTAGGTAGATAGAGGGATATGATTGGATGTTTATGTATGAATATGGGATTTTGATGTTGAGGTAGGTATATGATTGGTAGTTTATGTTTTGGTTGTGTATGGGATGATATTGGATGATTATTGTAGTTTTCTGGGTCGATATAGGGGATGATGGATTGTTGTGTATGTTATGATAATGGAGTATGGATGGTTTTGTTAGGTATGATATTGGGGAGGATTAATATTGTGTATGGTCTGATCATGGAGTATGATTTGTTGTGTATGTATGATATTGGGATTATTATTGGTTGTGTAGGTATTATATTGGGTGAGGATGATGGTTTTTATATGATTATTGGTGAGTTAAGATTGGTGAGTAGTATGATATTGGGGAGTATGATTGTTTTTAGGTATAATAATGGGGAGGATATTTAGTGTATTTATTATATTGGAGGATGAATGGGGTGTTTAGGTATGATATTGGTTAGGATTATGGTTGGTATGGGTGTGATATTGGAGGTATATGGGTTTGGTATGGTATATATTGGGGAGGATGATTTGTGTAGGTATGATATTGGGATGGAGATTTTGTGTAGGGTATATATTGGAGATATTTTGTGTAGGTATGATATGGGGGAGGATATTGTTGTGTAGGTAGGAGATGGAGTATGATTGTTGTGTAGGTATATATGGAGGATGATTGGTTGTTGTATAGATATGCGATTAGGATTGTTGTTTGGGATGATATGGGGAGTATGGATTGTATGAGGGTATGATATTTGGATAGAATTGTTGTGTAGGTATGATATAGGGGGAGGATGATTGGTGTAGGTATGATATTGGGGAGGAATGATAGGTTTTTAGTTATGATATTGGGATAGTATGATTGTTGTTTATGGTATTATTATGGTATTATGTATAAGGTAAGATTCTGTACATCACAAGTTTTGACGTATATGGCAAGGTTTTTATGAAATCTCATATTTCTTATTCATGTTTTTATCTGTATTATATTGTATTCACTGCCGAGGATTTTAGGGTCTACTAATGGGGATCATCAGAATGTCTTACTGTGACATCATCAATTGTTCTTATGGCTCTTTTAATGGTAATCTCTATTCTACAGTCAAGGTAATATACTGTACTTCTCAATGGTTTTCATCTAGTAATATTACCTGTACATCACTATGTTTCTTCAGTCATGTATAGACGTACATCACAAGTGTTCTTCATCAAGGTATGAATTACGGTGACATCACTAGTGTTCTACATCAAGGTAATATAACTGTGACATCTCGAATTCCTTCTGCTGATCATATGAAACTTGACTTCACAATTTCTTCATCCATTAATATTCTGACATCACTAGTCTTCAGTCAAGTATTAACCTTACAGCTAAAGTTCTTCATCACAATATATAATGTACTTCACAAGTTTCTCATTCTAGTAATTGACTTTCAGCACAAGTGTCTACTGCAAGTACTATAACTTACATCACTATTTGGTTCTTCATCGCTTAATATCTGTGACTTCACTAGTGAGCGTCATCATAATAACTTACATCACAATGTTCTAACATCAAGTAAGTACACTGTGACTCACTAGTGTTCTCATCAAGAAATATCTGTGACAACCTTTTCTCCATCATGAGTAATATTCTGGGACATCACAAGTTTCTACAGTCAATAATATACTGTACATCACATATCTTCCACTCTATTTTATACGGGTCTTCAACAATGTTCTCATCAGGTAATATACCTGTGACTTCACAATGTTCTACATTCAATGGAAGTTTACTGTACAGCATTAGATTCTTCATCATAATTAGTACAACACAAGTATTCCTACATTCTAAAGTAATATACTTTGCATCACTATGTCTTCCATCAAGTTAAAACTGTAACTATCACTAGTGTCTACTTCCAAACATATTTGGACATCACAATTTCTACATCAAGGTAATGATAAGTACATCACACGGTCTACATCAAGTAAATACTTTGACATCACATTGTCTATAAACAGTAATATACTGTTACATCACAGTGGTTCGACAGTCAATAGATATACTTACATCACGAAGTGTGCTTCTGTCCTATAATATTTCTGAAATCACAAGTTTCTCTTCTTAGTAATATTACTGTACTTCCAAGTTTCTACAGTCAAGGATATACTGTGACATCAATGTTTTTCTTCATTCCTCGAATAACGGTACCTCACAATTTCGAACATCAAGTAATATACAGTGACATCACAATTTCTACAGTCAGAATATACTTACATCTACCAAGTGTTCTTCCAGTCAAAAGGTAAATAACTGTGACATCACAATGTTCTACAGTCAAGTTATATACTGTGCATCACATGTTTTCTACAGTCAAGGTAAAATACTTGACATCACAATGTCTTCATCAGGTAATATACTAGACATCACTATTTTCTTCAGTCAATAAAGTTGTGACATCTCAATATCTTCATCAAGTAATATACTGATATCAACAAGATGTTCTACATCAGGTAATATACTGTGACATCACAAGTTTCTTCATTCATTGTAATAAACGTACATCACTATGTCTCATCAATGTAATATACTGTGACATCACTATGTTCTTCAGTCAAGTTAATATACTGTACATACGAATTTCTAACAGTCGAAATGTAATATAAGCTGTACAGTCACATTGTTCGACCGGTCAAGGTTATTTCTTTGTACATCACAAGAGTCTACAGTCCAAGGTAGTGAAACCTGTGACATCACAAGTTTCTTCATCCTTAAAGTACGTGACATCACAAGTGTTCTACATCAATAATATACTGTACATCACATTGTTCTTCATCATTGAAATACTGTGACATCACAATTTCTACAGTCAAGGATATAACTGTGACATCACTATTGTTTCTCATCAGCTAATATACTGGACATCACAAGTGTTTCTACCATCAAGTAATATACCTGGACATCACAATGTTTCTACACATCAAGGTAATATACTGGAAATCACAAGTTTCTTCCTCATGTTAAATACTGTACATCACAATGATCTTCATCAATATGTATTCTGTACTTCACAAGTGGTGCTTCATCATAATATACTTGACATCACAAGTATCTACTATCAAGGTTAATGTACTGTGACATCAAAAGGTACTTCACATCAAGTATTATTCTGTACCCTTTTCACAAGGTTTCTACATCAAGGGTAATATACGTGACATCCACATGTTTCTTAAAGCATGGTAATATCTGAAACATCAAAGTATCTACTCTTAAAGTCTAGTAACATAGTTGTGATCATCACATGTTTCTACTTCACATCAAGTATAAGATACGTACATTCACAAGCGTTCTACATCAAGTAATACACCTGTGGACATCACTAGTTTTCTTCATTCAATTAATATACGACTATCACAACAGAGTTGTTCTACTACTTCAAGTACGAACGTGACATCACAAGCGTTTCGAGCAGTCTAGTAGATACTGTGACCATCACAATGGTTCTCATCAGCTAAGAACTTTACATCCTAGTGTCTTCACTTGAATATACGTGAATCTACAATTTCTACCATCAATAAAATACGGTGACATCACAAGTGTTCTTCATCAAGGTAATAACGTGTGAGCGTCACAAGTGTTCTACAGTCATGGTAATATACTGTGACATCACAAGTGTTCTTCACTCACTAATATACGTGACAGATCACAAGTTTTCTACAGTCAAGGTAATATACTGTGACATCACAAGTGTTTTACAGTCAAGGTAATATACTGTGACATCACAAGTGTTCTTCAGTCAAGTAAATGACGTGACACTTCACAAGTGTTCTTCAGCCAAGTTAATGTCCTGTTACATCACAAGTGTTCTACATCAAGGAGCATACTGGACATCACTATTCTTCATCAGATCAGCTAATTTACTGGTACATCACAATTTCTACTTCCATGTAATATTCGTACTTCACAATGTTCGTACTAGTCAGAGTAAAACCCCCGGTTTGACATCACAAGTGTTCTTCATCATAATAAAATTACAATCGACAAGTGTTTCTTCAGTCAAGGTAACATACTGGTGACATCTCAATGTTCACAGTCAAGGTACTATACTTGTGCATCACATTGTACTTTCATCAGCTATATACTTGACAATCACAAGTGATTACTCAGTCAAGGTATATACTGTACACAACATTTTCTAAGCATAATCAGCACTGTGACAGCACAATGTTCTTCATCAAGGTAATATACTGTGTCATCACAAGTGTTTGCCTTCCATCAGCAGAGTAATATACTACTGTGACATCACAATTTCTTCAGTCAATATATCTTGTCTCACAATGATCTTCACTTAGGTAATAAACGTTATACTTCACAAGGTTCTTCATCAGTTAATATAACGGTGACATCACAATGTTCTACATCAATAAGTACTGTGACATCAAAATTCTTCATCAATATTATTCCTGTGGAAATCACAATTGTTCTTCATCAGGTAATATACTGTACCATCACTAGTGTTTCGTCAGTCAAGGTAGATACTTACACATCACAATTTCTCATCAAGTAAATATTGGACTTCTCAAGGTTTTTCTTCAGTCAAAATATACTGTACATCACACTTTTCTTCTGATCAATAATTGTCGTGACTTATATTGGTGACATTAATCATTATATTGATACGGGACTTCACAATTTTCAACATCAAGGTATATTACGTACATTCACAATTTTTCTTCATCATTACTTTACTGAAATAACACAATGTTCCTTCATCAAGGTAAATAATGTACAACACAATTTTTCTTGCTGTCAAGGTAAGATAACTGGACTTCCTTTTTGAGTGCATCAGCGAATATCTTAATTCACAAGGGTTATACTTCAAGTATTTACTGTTCCACATCAAGTTTGGCTACACTGTCATGTAAAAATTCGTGAGCATCTATTGTGTCTCTGTCTATAATATTACTGTACCACTATGTGTGTCTCATCAATGTATATACTGTACATCACAAGTTTCTACTCACGGAATATACGTGGTACATCACATTTTTCTTCATCAAGATATTGAGCTATAATTCACTATTTGCGTGCATCATGTATTTGACTGTGTACATCACTAGTGATCTCAGTCAAGGATTTTATGTGTTATGCTAATGGTTCGAACATTCTGTATGTGCGGTAAAATCACTGAGTGTTATTCAGTCAAGAATATATCTGTACAGCTCAATTTGCTTCTTCAAGTATTATACTGACTTAAAAAGTTTTTTCATCAATATATTCTGGTTGACAGCACATTTATCTACATCTTAATTACTTGTGCATCACAATTTCTAACATCATAGTATTATTCGGACATCTCTAATTCTTACATCTATATATCCTATGTACATCACATGTTTCTTCATCAAGAATACTTACACACGAATGTGTCTTACATCTAGGTAATATACTGACATCACAATTTCTTCCAGCAAGAATTATACGGGGACAGCACAAGTGTTCTCATCCAAGGAGATATACCGTGACCGATCTACATATTGTTCTTCATCACTAATATACTGACATCACATGTGTTCTACATCAAGGTAATATACTGTACTCACAAGTGTTCTTACTTCAAGGGTAATATTCTGTGACATCACAAGTTGCTACTCCAAGTATATACGGACATCAGCAATGATTCTTCAGCAATAATAATCTGTTCTTCACTTGTGTTCTTCTATCAGTAAGATACTGGTGACTTCTAAAGGTTCTTATCTACAATCAGTAATTTACGGACATCAAAAGTTCTCATCAAGTAATAGAGCTACTCACACTATTTCACTGTCATGGTAATATCTTGTCTTCACAATGTCTTCATCATTAATACGTAACATCACAAGTTACGACATCAAAATATATGTAACATCTAAATTTCTACATCAATTAATAACAGTGACATCACATTTCTACAGTCTTTATTACTTTATTCTACAATTGCGCTTGATTGTAAGATAATAAATAACTTTGTTATTCACAGCAATACGTATACTTTTCTGCACTTTTATCTGCCAAAGTGTCTTACTAACTTGTTATATCTGTCAGCTAATTTCTTGTACTGCTCAAGTGTTCTACAGTCAATATTTTACTGTCTCTTCAAAAGTGTTCGTACAGTCAAGTATAATACTGGTGACGTTCACTATGTTCTAAACCATCAATTTTTTGTCTTGACAGCACATGTTCTAAAGTCAATGTAATATACGTAATTAACTAGGTCTTCATCATTTCTATTTATTGACATCATCAATGTGCTCATCAATATTAGATATTCATCACAATGCTCATCACTTTTTATACTAAATCACTATTTCTACATCATAAGTATACTGTACACACATGTGGTCTCAGTCCAGGATTTATACTTACTCACAATTTCTTCTCAAGTATTATCATTCTTCATTATTTATACTTCCATGGTTATATACTGTGACATCATCAAGTTTCGACAGTCAAGATTATACGACATCACATTTTCTTCATCAGTTAATATGACGTTGACACACAATTTCTTCAGTCAATAAATACTGGTCTCAGCAGTGATCTTTCTGGCAATATTAAAGATATAACAAGGTCAGCGTCTTACAAACTGACTTCACAATTTTCTTCTCATTAATTTACTTATGAAATCACTAGTTCTCAGTCAATAATATTCTTACATCACTATTCAATCATTAGAAATTCTGACATCACAAGGTTTCTTTCTTCCTAGTTATTTACGTACTTTCACTTGTGTTCTACTTCAAGTTAATATCTCGGACATCACAATGTGCGACATGCCTTTAATATTCTTGACATCACAATTCTACAGTCAAAGATATATATATTGAGTCTGTAGCATCTCTAGTGTGCTTCAGTCATGTAATACGTATGACATCTAATGGTCTTCATCAAGTAATAACTTACATCACAAGTTTCTACATCCAAGTAATATACTAAATCACAAGTTTTCTAATCTATTAAATTCCTGTGACAATCTCAGGTCTACAATCAAGAAGATACTTACAATCTACAATGTCTTCTGTCAAGTAATAGTCTTCATCACAAGTGTCTTCTTCTATTATTATTCTTTACATATACATTGTTCTACATCAAGTAGCTATTGACAGTACTCACGATTGTTCTTCAACTGTCGCTAGATTACGTGTCAATCTCAAGGGTATCTACATCTAATAATATACTGTTACATCTCAATATTCTTCATCATTAATAATACTGTACTCAAAAGGGTTTCTCATCATAGGTAAACTTGACTTCACAAGTGTTTCTCTGCTAGTATTTTTCTTGTCTCATTGCTTAGCAAGGACATACTTGGACATCACGAATTCTTCTCTCAGCTATATACTGACATCAAAATTTCTACATCTATGAATATACTAACATCACAATTTCTACATCAATCTATATACGTCATCACATTTTCTTCAGTCTATAATAGTCGTTACATCAACATTATTTGTTTTTTCTTCTTGCAAGTAATTTACTACATCACAAAGTATCTTTCATCCAAGTATTATACTTGACACACAATTCTAACTTCAGTAATAATACTTACATCACAATGTTCTTCAGTCAGTAATAACTACATACAAATGTCAACATTCATGTAATTTTACTGTTTCATCACATTTTTCTTCATCAAGGCAATACGACTTCAATAACAATTATCACACACTTTTACACATACATCTCAATTAGTCATCAAGTATATATCACAGTGACATCACTATTTCTTCATCCAATTCTTACATTAATCACAATTTCTCATCAAGTAAAACTGTGACTTCTCTATGTTTCTACATCAAGTAATATTACTTACATCACAATTGTTCTTCAGTCAGCTATTATACTACATCCACATTGTTCTACTTCTATAATATACTACAAAAATGTTATCTGTCTTAATATTTATACATCACAATTCTTCTGTCAAGTAAAGTCTGTTCTCAAGTTCTTCTTTCATGTAATATACGTTCTTCACAGTTCTTCTTCAGGAATATCTACATTCACAATGTCACATATCCTAGTGAATTGACTGTACTCATTATTCTTCGTTCAATAATATCTGACAATACTATTGCACCTTCATCAAGAATAACTTGACTTCACTGATGTAGATGCTTGTTTTAGTATGGTTATATATTGGGAGTATATTGTGTGTGGTATGATATTGGGGAGTATGATATTTTTGTACGGATATGATATTGGGATTATGATTTTGTTATAGGGTATGATATTTGGAGGATGTATTTTTTGTTATGTATGATATTGGGGAGTATGTAATTGGTAGTGTAGGTTATGATATAGGGTGATTATTATTGTTGTGTAGGTATGATATGGGGAGGATTATATGTAAGTTAGGTACTATATAGTGGTTGATTATTTATTGTTGTGTAGTGTATGATATTGGAGATATGATTTTTGTGTAGGTATGATATTGGGAGTATATTGGTTGTTGTTAGGTATGATATTGGGAGGATTATGTAGTGTAGGGTATGATATTGGGAGGATTATTGTTGTTAGATTAAATTTTGGGATGATTATGAGTTTTTTAGGGTATGATATTGGTAGTATGATGGTTGTGTAGGGGTATGATATTGGATATGATTGTTGTTTAGGTATGATAATTGGGAGAGGATTATTTTAGTGTAGGTAATATATTGGGATTATGATAGTGTTGTAGGAAGATATTTGGAGTATGATTTTGTGTAGGTATGAATTGGAGGATGATGTTGTGTAGTGTATGATATTGGGAGATGATTTGTTTGTGTAGTTAGATATTTGAAGATGATTGATTAGGGTTATATTGGGAAGTATGATGTTGTTAGGTATGATATTGGGAGGATGGATTGTTTGTAGTAGATATTGGGGATGATGAATTGTTGTGTAAGGGTATGATATGGGATGATGATTGTTGTTAGGTATGATATTGGGAAGTAGATTTTGTTAGGGTATATATGTGATGATAATTGTTGTTAGGTATTGATATTGGATATGAAATTGTTGTGTAATGGTATGATATTGGATATGATTGTTTGAGGTATGATATTTTTGAATGATTTTGTTGTAGGTATATTATGAGGATATGTTTTAGGGTATGATATGGGAAGGATTGTTTGTAGTATATATTGAGTATGTTGTTGGTAGTTATGATATTGTGAGTAGAATTGTTGTGGAGGTATGAATATTGGGAGTATGATTGTTGTTAGGTATAAATATGGAGATTTATTTTTTAGTGGTCTATATTGGTAGGATGATTGGTTGTGTAGGTATGATATTTGGGATAGATTGTAGTGTAGGTCTGATTATGGGGAATGATAGTTGTGAGGTTTTATGATATTGGAGTATGATTGTTGTTAGTAAGATTATTGTGTTTAATTTTTTGGAATTGTTGTGTAGGTATTATTTGGGCGGATGATTTTGTAGGTATTGATATTGGTAGGATGATGTTGTGTAAGGGTAGAAATTGGGGAGTATGATTGTAGTGTAGGGTATGATATGGGATGAGGATGATGAGTTTTGTAGGTATGATATGGATATGATTTTTGTGTAGGTATGAATATTGGAGTATGATTGTTGTTAGTGTAGATATTGGGAGGATGATTGTTGTTTTGGTATGATATTGGGGAGATGATTGGTTGTGTAGGTATGTAATGGTAGTATGATGTATTGTAGGTATATTATTGGGAGATGATAGTTTGTAGTGGTAATATTGTGAGGATGATGTTGTGTAGGGTATGATATTTGGATATGATTGTGTATATTATGATATTGGGAGGATGATTTTGAGTATGATATTGGAGTATGATTTGGTAGTTAATATGGGGAATGAGTTTTATAATATGTGAGGATAGATTGTTTGTAGGTAGATATTGGGAGGATGATGTGGTTAGTTTAAGATTTGGGAATTGATTGTTGGGTAGGTATATGATTTTGTGAGGATGATGTTGTGAAGGTATGATTGGATATATTGGTTGTTAGTATATATGGAGGATATTGTTGTAAGTATGATATTGGATATGATTTTTTGGGGGTATATATGGGGGATATGGGATTGTTTGTGTAAAATATTGGAGTATGATTTTTATATATGAGATTGGGAGGATGAGTGTTTTAGTATGAGATTGGAGTAGATTTATGAGGTATGAATTGGGAGGTTATGATGTTGTTAGTATGATATTGGGGGAGGATGAATTTTAGTATGAGTTTTGGGAATGAATGTTGTTATATGATATTGGGAGGATATTGTTGTAGTAGTAAATATTGGATATGATTGTTTTTAGGTATGATATTGGGAGTATTATTTTTAGTATGATATTGGGAGATATTGTATTAGGTATGTATTGGGAGATGATTTGTGTAGGTATGATATGGGAGGGATGCTTGTTTAGTTGTGTAGTTATGATATTGGAGTATGATGTTGTTTAGTATGATATTGGAGTATGATTGTTTGTAGTATGAATATTGGGAGATGATTTGTGTAGTATGATATTGGTAGGATGATGTTGTGATATGATATTGGGGTTTATGATTGTAGTGTAGGTTTATATTGGTAGATGATATTTATGTTATGATTTTGGGTAGATGATGTTTGTTAGGTATATATTGGGTATGGATGTTGTTATATGATATGGGGAATATGTTGTGTATGTATGATATTTGGAGATGATTGTTGTGTAGGGTATATATGGGGCGTATATTGTATTGATATATATTGAGAAGTATGATATTGTGTGTTAGAGATGGATATATTGTTGTTTAGTTATGATATGGATATAAGTTTTTGTAGGTATGATATTGGGAATTGAAATTGTTTGTGTGGTATGATATTGGAGGATGATTGTTGTGAGTTAATGATATTTGAATATATTTAGGTTGTTGGTAGATATTGGGGAGTATGATAGTTGTGTTAGGGGGGGGTTTTGATATTGGGTGAGGATGATTGTGTTTTAGTATGATATAGGGATAATGGTAATGTTTATAGTTTGAATTGGGGAGGATGCATTGGTTTTTAGTTTATTATATTGTGATATTGATTGTAGTGTATTATTATATTGGGAGTAGAATTTGTGTAGGTATGATAATGGGAGATAGATTGTTGTTAGGTAGATATTGGGGGAGATGATGTTGTGTAGTATGATTATTGGAGTATTGATTATGGTTATGGTATGATTTTGAGATGAGATTTTTGTGTTATGTATGATATTGGGGAGTATGATCGTTGTTAGGATGATATTGGGAGGATGATTGTTGTGTATGTTATGATATTGGGGATTATGATTTTTGTGGGTTATTATATTGGGAGTATGATTTTTTTGAGGTATATATTGGGGATTATGATTTTTTATAGTATGATATTGGTATGATTAAAGTTGTGTATGGGTATGAGTATTGGTAGTTATGATTGGGTATTTTCGGTATATATTGGGGTATATGATTTTGTTGGTATGATATTGGGGAGGATGATGAGTTTTTTAGGTATGATATTGTGATATGATAGGGTTTTTAGGGTATGATATTGTGAGTATGATTTTGTTAGGTATTAATATTGGGAGTAATGATTTATTTTAGGTATGATATTGTGATAAGGATTGTTTGTATGTGTAGATAATGTGAGGATTATTGTATGTAGGTATGATATTGGGGATGAATGAATGGTTGTGTCGGTATTATATAGGGGGAGAATGATAGTAGTTAGGTATGAATATTGGGAGTAATATTGGTTGTGTAGGGGTTATGATATTGGGTGGATTAGAGAAGGTTGATATTTAAAAAAAAGGGTATGATATTGGTAGGATGAATTGTTTGTAGGTATGATATAGGAGGAGTATGATGGGTGTGTAGGTATGATATTGGGGGAGTATGATTGTTGTGAGGGGTAAGAAGTGGTAGGATGATTGTTGTGTAGTGTATGATATTGGGAGGATGATTTTGTGTAGGTAAGATTGTGAGGATGATTTTTGTAGATTGATATTGTGGAGTATTATGTTGTGTTAGGGTATGATATTGGGAGATATTGGTTGTAGGATGATATTGGTAGGATGATTGTTGTGTAGGTATGATATTGGGAGTATTATTGGTTTGTAGGTATGATGGGAGGATGATGGTTGTGGAGGTAGATATGGAGTTAATGATTGTGGTTAGGTATGATATTGGAGTATGATTTTTGAGGTATATATTTGGAGTATGGATTGTTGGTAGTATGAATTGGGAAGGATGATTGTTTGTGTAGTAAATTTGGAATATGATTGTTGTGTAGGTTGATATTGGGAGTATGGATATTGGAGTATATATTGGGAGTTATATTGTTGTGGAGTATGATATGGGGAGTATGATTGTTGTTTAGGTAGTAGTATGGAGGATGATTGTTGTAGTATATATGGGAAGGATTATTGTGTGAGATGATTTTGGGAGTATGATTGTAGTGTTAGGGTATGATATTGTGGGGGAGATGATAGTGTGTAGGTATATATGGTGGAGTATGATTGGTTGTATGGTATGATATGTGGATATGGATTGTTTAGGGTATATATAGGAGATTTGATTGTTGTGTAGGATGATATTGGGAGATGAATTTTTGTAGAGTATGAAATATTGGAGTATGAATTGTATTAGTATGATATTGGAATGAGGATGATTGTGGAGTATGATATTGGGATATATTGTGGTTAGTTATGATATTGGGATTTAATTATTTTGTGTAGGTAGATATTGTAGGATGATTTTGTGTATAGATTTGGGAGGATGATTTGGTAGGGTAGGATATTGGTGTGGATGATGGGTTTGTAGGTATGATATTGGGGATAAGATGTTGTAGGGGTATGAATATTTGGGAGGGAAGGATGTTGTGTAGTATGATGATGGGGAGTATTATTGTGGTAGGTATGATATTGGAGGATGATTGTTGGAGGGATGATATTATATGATTTTGTTTAGATGATATTGGGAGTATGAATTTTTGTGTAGGTAAGATATTGGGAATGATTGTAGGGTTATGTTTGATATGAGAGGATGGATTGGGTTGTGTGGGTATGATATTGGGAGTATGATTGTTGTGTAGGGCGTATGATAAGGGGAGATGATGTTTTGTAGGTAATATGGGGAGTAGGATTTGTGTTATATATGGGAGATGATTGTTTTAGTAGGATATGTGAGATAATGTTGTTTTGGGGTTAAGGTAGGATATTGGGAGGAAGGAGGATGTTGTGTAGGTTGATATTGGGAGTATGATTTTTGGGTAGTAGGATTTTGGGAAGGATGATTGTTGTGTAGTATGATATGAGTATGAATGTTGTAGGTAGATATGGGAGATGATTGTTGTTAGGTTTGATATTGATTATATTGTTGTGGATTGGTATGAGATTGGAGTATTGATTGTGTTAGTATGATATTGAGTGGGAGTTATTATTTTTTATAGGTATGATATGGGAGGATGATTGTTGTGTAGGTATATATTAGTGATTGTATTAGGTATGATTTTGGAGTATATTGTTGTTATATTGATATGGGGAGATGATAGTTGTTATAGGATTTTGGTATATTGTGTTTTATAGTGTGGAGTAGGAGTGTGGTGTATATGATATTATATGAATGATTTGTAGTGATATGGAGGAGATTGTTAGTTAGGTATGATATGGGAGATGATTGGTTGTAGTATGATATTTGGGTGGATGAATAGTTTGTAGGATGATATTGGGAGTATGATTGTTGTGTATATATATTGGATATGATTGTTGTGTAGGGTATGATATTGGGAGGATGATTGTTGTGTAGTATGATATTGGGATATGATGTTGAGTATGATATTGGGAGGATATTGTTTTATTAGATATGGAGATGATGTTTTTAGTGATGTAATAGTGGAATGATTGTTGGTTAGTATGATATTGTGAGATGATTTGTTATTGATATTGGGAGTATAGTTTTAAGATGATATTGGAGATGATTGTGTGTAGTATGATGGGAGATGATTGTTGTTAGGTGTATGATATTGGAGATGATTGTTTTTAGTTATTATTTTTGGGGAGTATGATTGTTGTGTCGGTATGATTATTGGGAGTATGATTGTGTGTAGGTATATATTGGATTATGATTGATTGTGTAGTATATATTGGATAGGATTGGGTGTTAGGTATATATTTGAGTAGATTGTTTTATATATATTGGAGGAGGATTTTTGTAGTATGATATGGGAGATGATTTTGTGTTGGTAGTTATGATATTGGGAGTATGGATTGTTGTTAGTTTAGGATATTGGGAGTATGATTGGTGTGAGTATTATGGAGTTATATTGTTGTGTTTATGATATTGGGAAGGATGATTTTGTGAGGGTATATATTGGAGATGATTTGTGTGTAGGTATGAATATTTGGGGAGTATGATTTATGTAGGGTATGATATTGGGGAGGATGATGAGTTGTGTATGGGTATGATATTGGATATGATTTTGTTAGAGTATGATATTGGGGGTAGATTGTTGATTGAGCGTTATGATATTGGGAGGATGATTGTTGTTAGGGTATGATATTTGGGAGGATGATTGTTGTTAGGTATGATATTGGGAGTAGGGATTGTAGTGTAGGGTATGATATTGAGAGATATATGTTAGGTATGATATTGGGGAGTATATTTTGTGTAGTAGATATTGGAGTATGATTGGTTTTAGTATGATATTGGGAGGATGATTTTTTTGGTAGGATATTGGAGGATGATTGTTTGTGGTATGATTTGGGATTATGATTGTAGTGTATATGATATTGGGAGGATGATAATTGTTAAGTTATGATATTGTGAGGATGATTTTGTTTAGTATGATATTGGGAGTATGATTGGTTGTTAGTATGATATTGGAGGATGATGTGTGTAGTAGATATGGAGGATGTTTGTTTAGGTATGATATTGGAGGATGATTGTGTGTAGGTATTATTATTTGAGGATAGATTTGTTAGGGTGGATATTGGGAGAATGAATGTTTTTAGGTATGATATTGATTATTGATTGTTGGGTATGGTAGATTTGGAGATGGATTTTGAGTAGGGTATGATATTTGGGATATAAATTTGTTGTTTAGGGTATGATCATGGGATGATGATTTTTTTAGTTTAATATAAATGGGAGACTGGATTGGTTTTTGTGTTATTATATTGGGTGAGTATGGAATGGTTGTTAAGGCTATTATATTTGAGTATGGAGTGTTTTATAGGTATATATTTGATGATGGATTTGTTTGGTTAGGGTATGATATTGGGAGTTTATAAATATTAATTATTATTATGTTTTTTTTTGGTTTATAGGGTGATATGGTGTGGTAAGGTAGTTTTATAGGTGATATGGTGTAAGGTTAGGTTTATAGAGTGGAATATGTGGTAAGTAGGTTTATAGTGGATATTGTGTGTAAGTGAGTTTATAGGTGGTTATTATTAAGGTATTTTATAGGGGGGATATGTTGTGTAAGGTAGGTTTATAGGGTGGATATGTGTGGTAAGGTGTTTTTTATGGGTGGATATGGTTTGTTAGTGTTAAGGTTGAATATTGTGTAAGTATTTTATAGTTGATATGTGGTAAGGTGTTTGATAGGGGGGATATGTTTAAGGGTATTTTATGGTGGGATAGTGTTGTAATGTAGTTTAATGGTGGATAGGTGGTGGTAAGGTAGTTTTATAAGGGTGGATTTTTATTTTTTTTTTGTTAAGTATTTATAGGGTGGATTTTGGTAAGTAAGGTTGTATAGTGAAGTGTGTATTATTGTTATTGTGGGATATGTTGTAATAGGTTTATTGGGATATGGGTTGTAAGGTAGTTTATAGGGGATTGGGGGATGGTGTGTAAGGGGTAGTTTTATAGGGGGGGATAAGGATGTAAGGGTAGGTTTATAGGTGATATGGGTTTGTAAGTAGGTTTATAGTATTATGTTTATATGTGTTGGTGATATGTTTAAGGTAATTTATAGGGGGTGGATATTTTTAAGTAGTTTTATAGGTGATAGGTTGTAATTGGTTTAATAGGATGATATGGTGTGTAATGTTTATATAGGGTGATAATGTGTGGTAAGGTTAGGTTTATAGGGTTGATGTGGTGTGGTAGTATTTGGGGTGGTGTTTTGTGTGATTGGGATAGTTGTAAATAGTTGGTATGAGATGTTAAGTGGGGATTGTGGTTATTTGGAATTTTGTTAAGTATATATGGTAATTTTAGAGTGATAGATTTTAAGGTAGTTTATAGTGTATTTAAGGTAGGTTTATAGTGGATATTGTTTAATGTATTTTATAGTGAATATGTGTGTAAGGTAGGTTTTATAGTGGATATGTGGGTAAGGTAGGTGTTAGATGGTTGATATGTTGTGGTAAGGTAGTTTTAGGGTTGATATGTGTGGGTAAGTAGTTTATAGGGTGGAATTGGTTGGTAAGGTAGTTTTATAGGGTGATAGGTTTGTAAAGGTAGTTTATAGGTGGATATTTTTAGAGTGTGTTTATAGGTGATATGTGTGGTAAGTAGTTTATAGGGTGGATGGGTGGTAAGGTTGTTTATAGGGGTGGATATTGTTGTTAATAGTTTATAGGTGATATGTGTGTAGGTAGTTGTGATAGGTGATATGGTGAAGGTAGTTTTAGAGGTATGTGTTTAAGTGTTTTATAGGTATATTGTGAAGTATGTATTGATATTGGTGAAGTAGGTTTATAGGTGAGAGTGTTAATAGTGTATAGGTAGTATGTGTTATTAGTTGAGATGGTTATGTGTTAAGGGAGTGTTTTTGTGATATTGATATTGTATTGGGTTTGGTTTAAGGAGGTTTAGTGTTTAGGGTAATATTTTATAGGGTGGATATTGTTGGAGTAGGGTTTATTGGTAATATTGTGTTAAGTAGTTTATAGTGATAGTGGTAAGTAGTTTATAGTATATGTTTGGTAGTAGTTTGATTGTGGATATTGGAAGTAGTTTAATAGGTGATATGTTGTAAGTAGGTTAAGAGGGGATATGGTGGTAAGGTAGTTTTATAGGGTGTTATGGGGTAAGGTAGTTTATAGGTGAATAGTTTTAAGTAGGTGTTATATGGGTGGAATATTGGTGTAAGTAGTTATAGGGGGGATTGTATAGTTTTAGAGGTGATATGTTGGAAGTAGTTTATAAGTGTTATGTGGTTTTAGGGGATAGGATTTTGTGTAAGGTGTGTATGTGTTTTGGTTTGTTTGTATGAGGGAGAGGTGGGTGTAATATTGGATAGGTGATTAGTGGAGTATGGTTTAGAGGGGGGTTTGTTGAATAGTTTATTGGATTATTTTGTATGTATTGGTGGATTATGGTTTGTAATAGTTAATATGATATTTGTGGGGAAGTAGGGGTTATAGGGGATAGGTGTGTTGGAGGGGAGAGGTTAGGTGGGTTTTTGGGATGATAGGGTTGATTTTTTTGTGATATGTTGGTAAGGTATGTTGAGTTTGTTTGATATTTGATATATGATTGTGTATGGTTATTGTGTTATGTGTGTAAGGTAGGTTTGGGTATATGTTGGTTATGTAGTTTGAAGATATTGTTGTTGTAGGTTTATTTGTTTGGTTTTTGGTGTGAGGTTTTGGGGTTAGGGTTTTTTATGTTGTAAGAGGTTTTGAGTGGATTGGTAGGATGGGGTATTTTGGGTTAGAGGGTGAGGTTGATATGGTTGGTAAGGTTTTTATAGGTGATAGTGTTAGGTAGGTTTTTTGGAATTGTTAGGAGGTTTAGGTTAGGTGGAAGTAGTTATTTGATTGTGGATAGTGGGATGGTGATATGTGAAAGTTGATAGTGTGTTGTTTAATATTTGAAAGGTTTTTGTATGGTTTTTATAGTGGATATGAGGGTAATTGGTGTTGTAATATTGGTTTTGTTGTTGATAGGATGTATTGGGTTAATAGGTGTATAAGATGTTTGGTAAAGTTTTATAGAATGGATATTTTAAGTAGGTTTTATAGGTTAATGGTTAAGTAGTTTGAGAGGGGTGAATTATTTTGTAATAGGTTTATAGGGTGGATATGGGTAAGTTTGGTAGGGAGAGTGGTAGTGTGGATAGTATATTGTAAATTTAGAGGGGGGATATGGTGGTATATTGATTTATAGGTGTGTAAGTTTGGTTGTGTTGATATTGGGTAAGTTAGTTTATAGGGTGTGATTGGGGGTATGTAGTTTAGTTGAGTTGGTTATAGGTATTTTAGTATTTGTGAGTATTTTATAGGTGTATATGTGTATTAGTGTGATAGTGAGATGGTGAATTGTTGATAGGGTGATATGTGGTAAGGTAGGTTTATTGTATATTGTAATAGGTATAGGTGATATGGTTAATAGGTTTTAGGGTGGAATATGTTTGTAGTGTTTTATTGGTGGAAAGTGTGGTAAGGTATTTTATAGGGGGTGAATGTGTTTAAGTATTGTATAGGGGTTAGTGTGGTTAAGTAGGTTATAGTGAATTATGTGTTAAGGTAGTTTATATGTGAGGTTGTATTAGTTTATAGGTGGTATTTAGGAGTGGTGTGTGATATTTTAGTAGGTTATTGGTGATATTGTTTAAGGTGGTTTATAGTGTGATATTGTTAAGGGTAGTTTATAGGTGGATATGTAGGTAGTATTTTATAGGTGAATTGTAAGGTAGTTTAAGGGTGAGATGTTGTAAGTAGGTATAGTATATTTGTGTAAGTAGTTTTTATGGTATTTGTAAGTATGTATAGGGATATGGTTATGAGTGTAGAGGGATATGTGTGTTAGGTATTTTAGAGTAGATGTGGTAAGGTTTTAGAGGGTGATATTTTAATAGTTTGATATTTTATGTTTAATTTATAGGGGATAGTTTAGTAGTTGATAGGTGATATGTGTTAAGTAGTTTATAGGTGTTTTGGGAATAGTTTTATAGTGATTTTTTAGTAGTTTATAGGTGATTATTTGAATATGTTGGATAGTGATATGGTGGATATTTTATTTGTATGTGTTAGGGAGGTTATAGTGATATTTGGTAAGTTTTGATAGGGGATATGTTGTAAGGTAGTTTTATATGATATATGGTAAGTAGTTTTAGGGTTATGGGGGAAGGTTTGGTTAGGGTAATATTTGTAGGAGTTTTTTTGTTATTGTGTAAGGTAGTTTATAGGGGTTGATATGTTTAAGGTAGGGTGTTATAGGGGTATATGTTGTTGGTAAGGTAGTGTTTATAGGTGATATGTTTGAAGTAGTTTTAATGGTGATATTTGTAATTATTGTAAGTATTGTATATTTATTGGGTGGGATATGTTAAGTAGGTTTATAGTGGAATATGTGGAAGTAGTTTGATAGTAATGTTAAGGTATTTATAGGGGGAGAATGTGTGGTAAGTAGTTATAGGTGATATGTGTTAGAGTTTAGAGGTTAATGTGTGTATAGTTTTTTATTTGATATTTGTTAGGTATTTTTATAGTGGATTTGTGTAGTATTGTATATGGAGATTTGGTAGGTTGTTGTTAGTGATATTTAAGTTTTTTATAGTATATTTTATTAGGTGTTTAGTATATGTTTTAAGTAGGGTTTTATAGTGGAAGATTGTAGTAGGTTTTATTGGGGAATGTGTGGAAGTAGTTTAGAGTGAATTTTTTTGTAAGTAGGTTTATAGGTGAATATGTTGTATGTGTTTAGAGGGTGGATATGTGTTATAGTGTAGAGTGGATAGTGTGTAAGGTAGTTATAGTGATATGTGTGTTATTGTGTTGTGGAATGTTGGAAGGTAGTTTAGATGATTGGTGGTTGTTGGGTTATGGGGGAATAGTTGGAAGTATTGGTGTGGTGAGTGGGATGTTGGATATGGTTAGTTGAAGGAGTGTTTTGTGATATGTGTAAGGTTTTGATGGTGATATGTGTTAATTTTTATAGGTGGAGATGTGTGTAAGTATTTTAGATATTTGGTAAGGTAGGTTTAGTGGGGATATGGTAAGTATGATAGGGTGAAATTTGTTGATAGTGTATTTATATTGTTATAGTTTTATTGGATTGTGTGTAAGTAGTTTATAGGGATGTTGTAAGTAGTTTAGTGGTTATGTTTATATTTGATAGGTATATATGGAAGTAGTTTTAGTGGATATGTGGGTTAGAGGTTATAGGTGATATTGTAGAGTTTTTTTTGTGAATTTTTGTTAATAGTTTATAGGGTTATGTGTTAAGTAGTTTTATAGGTATATGTGTGTGTAAGTAGGTTGTTATAGGGGTGATATTGTTAAGGTAGTTTTATTGTGATATTTGTGTATTAGTGTTATAGGTGATATTGTGTTTAGAGTTTTATTGGGGTGAATATGTTGTAATGTAGGTTTATTAGGTGGATATGTGTAAGGTAGTTTTATAGGGTTATGTTGTAATATTTATAGTGAAATATAGTGGTAGGGTTTTTTATAGGTGATTTTGTTAAGTGTTTATAGGTGGTTTGTGTGTAAGGTAGTGTATAGGGAGATGTTGTAAGGTAGTTTTAGAGGTGATATTTGGTAAGAGTTTGATAGGGATAAGTGTGTTAAGTAAGTTTTTAGAGTGATTTTTTAAGGGAGGTTTATAGGGTGATATTTTAAGTAGTTTATAGGTGGATATGTAAGGTTTTTAGATGATAATTGGTTAAGGTAAGTTTTAAGGTAATAGTGGTAAGTAGTGTTATAGGGTGAATGTTGTAAGTAGTTTGATAGTGAATGTTTAAGTTGTTATAGGGTGAAGTGTTGTAATAGGTGAAGATTGATTTGTGTAATAGTTGTGTATAGGTTGATATTTGTACGGTTGTTTTATAGTGGAATGTGTGTGTAATGTTTTTTATAGTGATATGTGTGTAAGGTGGGTTATTGGTATATGGTTTAAGGGTATTTTATAGGTGATATGTGTGGTAAGTAGTTGTTAGGGTGATTGTTGGTGATAGTTTATAGGGTTTAGTTTGGTAATAATTTATTGGTGATTTTTATAGTTGTTTTGTGATGTGGAAGTATTTTATGGGGGGGGATATGTTGTATGTAGTTTTATTGTGATTTGTTTGTAGTAGTTTATAGTGATAGTTGTAAGGATTTATAGGGGATTTTGTGTAAGTGTGTTTTGAAGGGTTTTGAGTTGGGGTAGGGGGTATGGGTTTAGGTGGTGAATAGATTTGTTGTTAGTGTTTAGGAATATGTGGGTATTGTGTTTTTATAGGTGATATGTAAGGTGGTGGTATTGTTATGGGTTAAGGTAGTTTAAGGTAGATGGGTTTTATTGATTGTATTGTGTAAGGTATGTGTTAGGGGATATTGGGGTTAATAGTTTATTGGTGGGTATGTTTAAGTATGTGATAGGTGATATGTTGGTATGGGTTTTGTTTGATTGTATTATTGTAAGGGGGAGTGGTGTTAGGTGTTGTTGGGATGTGGGTTGTTTTGTTTGTGTTTGGTTAGGATGTAGTGGGGTATATTGGTTTTAGTGTTGAGTATATTTAGTATTTAGGGATTGTGTAGTAGGGGTAATATATATGTTTAGTATTGTTTAGTGGATAGGTTTAAGGAGTTTTATAGGGGATTTGTTGGAAGATAGTTTTATAGGGGAATGTGTAGTAGTGGATTGGTTTATTGTTATGGTTTGAAGTGGTTAGTTGTAAGGGGGTTTTAGTGTTTTGGATTTTGTGATAGTGATATGTTTAGTATTTGTGGTGAGGGGGATGTAGGGATAGGTGAATATGTAATATGGGTATTATTTGTGTAAGTTTTGTTAGTGGAGATGGGTTAGGTGTTTTTTTTGGTAAGGGATTTTGTTTTGGTAGGTAGGGTTATGGGGGTAGTATTTTTGGGTTAGGTGTTTAGTTGTTGAGGGTGATATTTGAAGTGTATTAGGGGTTATTTTTTAGGTGATAAAATAAATAAAAATATTTATATTATATATGTGTGGTGAAGGGTAGTTTTAGGTGGATTTGGGTAAGGTGTTTTTAGGGGTGTTATTTGTAGTTTTGTTATTGTGATATGGTTGTAGTAGGGTTATAGTGTAAATAATAAAAAAATAAAATAAATAAAAAAAATGTGGTTAGTAGTTTTTAGGTATGTGTGTTAGGATGGTAAGTGAAGAGTAAAGTATTGATATGGGGGATGAGTTTGGTAAGGTAGTGGATAGGTGGTTAGAGGTGTGGAAGATGAGTTGGTGAGGTGTTGTAGGTTGGTTAATATATGGGTTAAGGATGTTATAGGTATAGTTTTAGTATTAAGGTAGATTTTTAATAGGTGATAGGGGATATTGGGTATGTATTATATATTTGTGGTAATGAGTTGTGAGTTTATGTTGTATTAGTGGATATATATGTGTGTTAGTAGTTTTTTAGGTGATATTTGGGATTAGTTTTATATATTTGGGTGTGTAAGATTTATTGGTTTGAGTTGTAAGTGGGGATGTGATTTTGGTATGGTATTGTTATATTTTGTGTGGTAAGTAGTTTATAGGTATTGTAAAGGGTAGGTTTATAGTGATATGTTATAGGTTGAGTAAATTGTTGGTAAGGTTTTTTATTGTGATATGTTGTAAGGGAGTTATTGGTGGATATGGTTTGTAAATGTTATAGGGATAATGGGTTAGGTATTTTATTGTATAGTGTGTAGGTATTTTATAGGATAGTTAATATGTGAGTGTGATATTGTTTATTTGGTTTAAGTGAGATTTTAATAGTTTATTAGGGTGATAGTTGTTGGTAGTTTATTAGGTGGTATGTGGGAAGTAGTTTAGTGGATAGTTGTTATAGGTTTTATTGGATGGATAGGTTGTAGTAGTTGATAGGGGATAGTGGGAAGGTAGGTTTATAGGTGGATATTGTTAAGTAGGTTTGAGGTTTAGTGAAGATGTTTTGTATAGGGTTGTAAGGTAGTTTAGGTAAGTGTGTTAAGGTTAGTGTTATTGGTATTGTTTATGTTGTTGGTTATATTATAGGTTGTATGTAAGTTTTTAGGTGGATATGTTGAATAGTTTATTTTTTATATTTTTGGGGGATATTTTTGGGGGAATGTTTTTAGTAGGTTATGGGTTTTTTAAAGGGATAGGTTTTTTTATATTTGGGGTGTTGTTAGGATATTTAGGAGTTTTTTAGTAGAATTGGGGGTTTTTTTGTAGGGGTTTATTAGGGTGATTTTGGTTTATATTTGGGGTTTTGGATTTGGGGGTAGTTTTATTAGTATTTGTTTTAGGGGTTTTTATTTGGGTTTTTGTAATTTTTTTGGTTTATAAAAATTTGTTTAGGTTTTTTTTTTATTTGGGGAATTTTGAGGGTATTTTTGTATTGTTGTGAGTTTGATAGGGGGGAATTTTGGGTTGGGTATTTTTTAGGTTTTGGGTATTTTTTGGAAGGTTTTTTGGTTGAAGGGTTGTTTTTTGGTTTGTTGTATTGGTTTATTTGGTGGAGGTTATAGGGGTTAAAGTTGTTTAGATTTGGGGATATTTTGTTTTGAAAATTGAAAAGTGGTTTTAGTTAATGAATTGGGGGAAATTGGTTTTGGGTATTGGGAAATTAGTGTTAGGTAATTTGGGAATAGTTTTTGTGTTTAAAGAATAATTTTAAATTATTTTTTTGGGAATATGAAAATTGGAATTATGGGTTTTGTAGGAGATATTGGGGGGTAGATTGTTGTTAGGTATGATATTGGGGAGTATGTTGTTGTGAAGTATGATATTGGAGTATGATTGTTGTGTATGGTATTTGATATTGGGATATGATTGTTTTGAGTATGATATGGGAGTATGATGTTGTGTAGGTATGATATTGGAGTTATGATTGTTGGTAGGTATATGATATTGGATATGATGTTGTGAGGTATATATTGGGGAGATGATTTGTTTTGTGAGGTATTGTATTGGATATGATGGTGTAGGTGTAGGTATGATATGGGGAGTGATGATTGTTGGTAGGTATGATATTGGGATATGTTTTGGTGTAGGTATGATATTGGGTATGATGATTGTGTAGTATGATATTTGGGAGTATGATGTTTGTGTAGTAGATATGGGAGATGAATTGTTTTTTAGTATGATATTGGGGGATTAATTTTGTGTAGGTATGATATTGGAGTATGGAATTTTTTGTAGTAATATTGGGATTATATTTGTTAGTATGATATTGGAGGATGATGTTTGTTGTTAGAATTTGGGGTTGATTTTGGTTGGTATATATGGAAAGGTATTATTTGTGGTATGATTTTGGGTTATATTGGTTTGTTATGAGTAATTTTGGGGATTGATTTGGGGATGATAGAATTTTTGTAGGATGATATTTGGGAGTATTGGATTGTTTTATATTGATATTGGGGATAGGGTTGGTGTGTAGGTATTATATTGGGGGGAGATTTTGGTAGGTTTGTATTGGTATGTATGGTTTGGTAGTATATTTTGGGTATGTTTTTTTAGGTATGATATTGGGAGGATAGTTGTGTAGTATATATTGTGAGTAGAGGGTTTTTAGTTATATTTGGGGGGATGATTGTGGAGGTATATATTGGAGTATGTTGGTTTGTAGTTATATTGGGAGATGATTGTTTTGTAGTATGATATTGGGGAGATGAATTGTGTAGGTATGATAAATTTGGGGGGATGATTTTTGTTAGTATGATATTGGGGAGTATGATTGTTGTGTAGGTATATTTTTTTG
>JAODAL010013514.1:0-91018 GCA_025379985.1 Phyllomedusa bahiana
AACCTTGCACCCATCTCCTCTGCAAACACTCACCTGTCTTGCTGCTAGTTCTCAGTTCAGGGGAGGAGGCGGAGCCTCGTGGGTCCCGCTAAGCCCCGCCTCCTTCCTGTAGTGCTCGGGGCTCCCTGCTCTCAAGCAGCTTCCTATGAAGCTACGAGAGTATTGCCGTACACATAAAACCTCAGGCAGCTCTTCAGCTGCGGGAGGTTGAACAACTGAAGTTACACTGAAGAGACTGTAAGGGTGCTTTCACACGGTGCATTTTTGATGCGTTTTGGTACGTTTTTGGAAGCGTTTTTTGTGCAGGAAGGCACAGCAATTAATGCTGTACATTGTTGCACAAAAAACACATCCAAAAAACGCACCGTGTGAAAGCACCCTAACTGTGCTCATGCATTAAGACACTACACACATGCACGGGATTTCAATACAACGGCCAAACAAATTTTACAATAAAGGGGAGTGGGTTTTAATGCAAATGTGACTGATTTGTTGGACTCTTCTCTGACGCAAAAACGTAAGTTTGACTTCTTTGCAGCTCATTTGCATATACTAAAAAAAAGTATAACAGCTTATTTTAAGGATTTACTTTTATCCTTTATGCAAAAAGGGATGTTTTTACAACCCCTTTGTGGTATAGTCATTTATTTTACATACAAAAAGCCTGGTGACAGGTCCTCTTTAAGGGTCATGCTGCGGTCCAGGACAGGGATAGTCAATGTCCATTTCAACTAAAATGGGGGTTCAAATAAAACTGCCTCTAGCACTTGGTAATCTATGGATCATGCAGATTTACGGGTCATGCTGAGGTCCAGGACAGGGATAGTCAATGGCCAGTTCAACTAAAATGGTGGTTCAAAGGCTCCTTTTTCCGGCACTTTTTAATCTGTGGGTCATGCAGATTTAAGGGCCATGCTGCAGTCCAGGACAGGGATAGTTAATGTCCAGTTCAACTAAAATGGTGGTTCAAATAATACTACCTTCTGGCACTTTTTAATTTGTGGGTCATGCAGGTTTAAGGGTCATACTATGGTACAGGACATGGATAGTGAATAGTCTGTGACTTTTTTCTGTGACTCTTGTTTGCCTAATTTTTCTTGCCTAAGATGTAAGCCACGTATCCAGTTTACTGTTGTGGATGTTAATTCCAGCTTCTCCTCACCTCTTTGGGTGTAAGAATTTAGCTGTTTTTCCTCTCCCATAGACTTTAATGATCATCGGCGATTTTCGACTATCGGCTATCGGCCTGATAATTTCCAATATCAACTATTGACCCGATAACGATACTTGACACAATCGCTCATCACTACCTATTACCCAATGCACCAGGGTTACTGAAAATAGTCAGGTTACTATTAAAAATGTACCATTTAATGTGACGGTCTGCGTCTGGGTCAGCTTCTGGCTGGTATTTTTAGGGTGGAAAGGGACCAATATTCTTTGACTTTCTTATCCTGATAGTATCAGCCTGCAAATGCTGGTTTTACTTTAGCTGGCTATAAATGAGGGGAACCTAAACATATATTTTTTTATTATACAGTATATCTATTTATTGATTATAGTGAATGCCTAGTTTTTGATTTTCTCTAAATAAACAAACAATGTAGAGTCCCCCCCATTTTTCATAACCAGCTAAAGTAAAACCAGTAGCTGCAGCCTGATTCTATCAGGATGGAAAGATCCATGGATATTGGACTCTTTCCATCCTAAAAATACTAGCCTGCAGCCACCCCATAAGCAGACCATCACATGAGAGGGTCCAGCTTTTTCCAGTTCCTTTGATGTGATGGATACTGGGGTAATAATAATAATGTGAAGGGATTAATGCCAGCCTGAAGGTGAGAAAAACCACTGCTGGCTAACACCAAGTCCCAGTGATAGTAATGGAAAGGTGTTTGTCAGACGCCTCCACTACTAACACTGGAATTAAATGGAAAAAAACAAAACAACACTAAATACACAAAAAATCATCTAAATAAACACTTCCTGACATCAACCCTCTTTAAACATTTTATTAAAAGAATATATCCGAGGCTGAACCGACGTAGTCCACCAAATCCACTTGTGGGGGATGGAGCCTCACCCAGCTTTTCTCAATACTGGGTCCAGTCTATCCAGCATCCAGAAAAGTTAGATGATGTCCCATCCCCCATATGTCACTCAGTTTTCCTATCTTAGCAAAGCTGTGTCCCTGTTGCACCTATGAAAGCTGACTAACACCCTACCCCACAGGTGGTACACAGCTTTTCTAAGATAAGAAAACTGTGTGCCCATTGCTTGCTCCCATCACCTCTGCCTGACAACCTCCACTTTAAACCCTTTCCATCTACCCCTCTGACCCTCCACTTTACAAACACACTCACACTCTCACCCAATCCCTGGGAAATGTAGTCGCCACTCCTGTTGTAGAGCTCCTGGCAGTCTGGATTCCTTAGACACTGCTATGCTGGGGAGAGGGATCGTAGCTTTGCGGCTCCCTAGGCTCCACCCCCTTCACCCAGCAGTTCACTGGGGCCCATTGCCCTGGTCATCAAATATAAAAAAAAAAGCTTTCCTTATACACAATGACTACAAAGGTACGACCACCTATACAGCACAGTACTAATCATAGAAAGCGAGGGTATGCAGTATTTTTTAGAGATTGCCTTATTAACAAAACCTACTTAGTTCCTCCAGAGCTTTCAATGTAGGTTTCACCCTTAGCAATGCAAAATGTGACATTTGAGTCAAAATCTGCATGAGGTTCTGTAGATATTAGCTGATGAGTAGTTTCCTTGCTTTTGGAGTCACATAGTTTGACAACAAGCCAACCTTCATTCCATGGCTGACATATATTTTACAACATGTAAATACTCTATTTTACTTGGCATCAAACCCAAGACAATTATTTAGCAGTAGAGTCATGGGTATCTAGATTTTAATTAGGATATATGAACATCAAATTTCAGTCTAATGCTGTTTTTTTGAGGAAAGTGTTTACATCTATTAAATGTTCAAAGATACAGAGAATGTAAGATTACCTTCTACAGGTCCATGATCTGACTCAAAAGTGGCCATAGACTCTTTTGGATGGGGAATGAGTAAGTCTTCAATGCTATTCAAGACATAATATGGCACTGGGTGATCTCCTGGTTTATAGACATCAATTTGATGGGTTACTGTAAAAACAAACTTAATTAGAAGTAGTCCAAAACACAATCTTCACATAATAGTCTTCCAGAGTGCGTCCCCACTTATAATGTAGGACCTCCTATATACAATGGCCACCAAATAGTGTCCTGATATACAACACCTGCCTGAGTGTAACAGTTTATAGTCTCCGCTACAGAGTGCCCCCTTCTGGAGTTCTTTAAAGAAAGTGCTCAAATATAAAGTGTCAAATAGTGTCAAAAATATGGGAATCTACGAAGAGAACAGAGTGACTTTTAATATCTATATTTACTATTTTGCCATGGGCAAACTTAAACTCAATCAGTTATCAATATATAAGGCACTAAAACTTAAATTTTATTATGTACAACACTTAACCTCTATACACAATTTTAAAAACCCGATTTCTAACCTCTCAGTTTATCTCATACCTTTCTCCCTTCCTAATTCTGAAAGAATAACTCCTTTTCTATTTTCAAAATCTGGTAGAACACCACCTTTTATATCAGCAGGGAAACCCTATATATACAGTGATTTGCTAACTGCAAAAGAAAATCCAAAACATCTTACTTGGGCAATAGTTCCTAATCTGATGGGCATGAAGCATATAAGGTTTCCTTGTGGAACCCTCTGAAGCGGGTAACACAAAAAAGAGGTAGAAAATCAAAATTTCAAATGTAATGCCTGACCTCCCTAACATGTTTCACCAGCAAACTGGCTTCATCAGGGGATAGAGGTCCGGTCCCATGTGGTCTAGCTCACTTCCTTTTATATGGTCTTAGGTACACACCCTATTCAGGTGCTCACCAATTAGTCACCAGAGATTTAAAAACACACCCCTTTCTCCCCTCTATGTATACTAATACTATCTGCTGCCGCTGCGCTCTTGTTACTAACATTCCTCAGGCAATTTCGCCATCTCCGTAACGGGCTTCCGCCCTATCTTAGTATGCCGCCCGCGCATGCGCACTATGCCTATGGGCATTTCCGCCCTTACTGCACGGACTTCCGCCCAACTTCTCTCGTATTACTGTGTCTGCGTGTCTCTCTTAGAGTGAACTGAGCGGAATAAATTCTGCATTATGCGGCATACTACTATCACTGGTTAATTATGTTACAGTAGAAATGTACAGATACAAGTATTATCATGCTCCATTATATTTGCATAAATAAGCATAGAATTAACATAGTCAATATGAGCAATAAATATATGCATAAATAGATAGCAATTTGTTCCCAAGCTACGTCTGACCTCATGTAATTCATACTTATTATCATCATACAATATTAAGAGGATTTAGGATAATAAAGGGGGTATGAAGCTGGAAGAGAAAAAAAAATGTTTTTATATATACTCTGGAGAGAAAGGGGTGTGTTTTGAAAGGGGGAATAAGTATTGTTGAATCTCTGGTGACTAATTGGTGAGCACCTGAATAGGGTGTGGACCTAAGACCATATAAAAGGAAGTGAGCTAGACCATATGGGACCGGACGTCTATCCCCTGATGAAGCCAGTTTGCTGGTGAAACATGTTAGGGAGGTCAGGCATTACATTTTAAATTTTTATTATCTACCTCTTTTTTGTGTTACCCGCTGCAGAGAGTTCCACAAGGAAACCTTATATGCTTCATGAAACGAAGAAATGTTTCCAGCAACAATCCAGGGTAGTTAAGGTAAAACTTTTTCAAAACTTTCTACTACTTTAGATACAAGCGCCAGGAGTTTCAGGGAACAAGCTGTACAAAGATCGTCAGAGGAAATCTCCTGCTGCAATCCTTAATAAAAATAAAAAGTTTAATAAAAAAAAAAGACGATCGCGCTCTGTTCGCTGTATAAGGGCCAACTTAATCAAACGTCCCAAATAATAAATTTCCAAAATTGCAACCCCCATCTAAAAGTATAAAACGTGTAAAAAACCTTAAAAAGTGCAACCACTTTACCCCATGAAGGAGACGTTATTCTCTGAAAGGGGGTCTTGTATGCCGCCCGGGTTTTTTTAGCTTTCAGCCTCAGTGACGTCACTCTATCTGTTAGCCCGTATGTGTGGATCCCGCATTTTCCGGCCCGGACGTATTTGCGTGAAACCACCACACTGTTTGTATTTTTTAATATTATTTTGCAAAAAAACCCCCAAATGAAGATGAAGTGGACAGAAACCTGGATTGTGGAAGGTTGGCTGATGTGAGCATCCCGTGGAATTCTGGGAAAATGGTTTTACATTACAGGTGTGTTTTTACACTGTTTTTTTCTTTTGCCCCTGGGGTTTTCATATTTTGGAAATTTTTTTATTTGGGGATGCTTGGATTAAGTTGGCACCCTTTTTACAGCGAACAGAGCGCGATCGTCTTTTTAAATTTTTACACTTTTAAAAAATTTATTCCTGATGATTAAAAATATTTCAATAGTGAAAAAAGACAAGACAAAAAAACAGTAAACGCTAACGCGTTTCGAAAGTAGAACCTTCCTTTATCATAGCATGTAGATACTGAGTAGCAAAGGACTTATATAGCCACCTTTCAACAATACTGTAAAGAGAAACTACCCCATTTAAAATATTTGTGTTTCCAAGGGTAAATGTGAAAAATATAGTATCCAATTAAAAGTATACACTTAATTAAAATAAATATGGGGTGACGTCAAAAATGTATAAAAAAAGAAAAGTAAAGTATTTAAAAAAAATTTTATTTTGCAACAATATTTCAGTACTGATACATAAGGTCATGCCTTTTACTTAGACCATAAGGAGATTGTGTCCCCAATCTGAACATCCACCAAGCTTCTCTGCTGAGAAGTTTCTTAAAGTGGTCTCCTCCTCTTTCCGGTCTTTTAACCTTTTCTATCCCCATAATGGAAAAACCTGTTGTGTCTGAATTGTGTACATCCATAAAGTGTTTGGAGACCATTGAAATACCAGTACTGAAAGGTGCTCTGATATCAGAAAGATGACGTCTAATTCTAATTTTTAAACAAGTACTTGTGCATCCCACATATTGTAAATCGCAAATTTCACACATAATGAGGTGAATAACAAATTTTGTGTTGCAATTTGTGTATGAGAAAATCTCATATTCCTTCTTATTAGAACTAGACTTAAATTTCTTAGAAATCTCCGCAAAATGACATGCTTATAGAAACCAGTGGTAGACAACCAATGGTCTCTATGAACATTTCTGTCTGATAAGAAAAGGCTAGGTAATAATATAGAACTAAGTGTTCTACCTCTCTTAGAAACAAACTGTATGTTTTTTTTTAAATACCAAATCTCTAATAGACCCCTGACACATGAGAAGGGGAAGATGTTTTTTTATAATTGAAATTATGTCCTTGAATTGAGGGCTATACATGGTGGAAAACACAATTTTACTCTGATTCTTATGCCTCACATTGTTCTTATTATTCCCAATACGATTTGTTAAAGGATGATCTCTAGGTACAGCAGCAAGCCTCTTATCCGCTCGATTCAACGTCTATTGAGGATATCCTCGAGCACTCAGTCTAACAAATAATTCCTTCCTACTAGTATCATATTGATCATTGTTAGTACAATGTCTTTTGATCCTGGTAAGTTCTCCTTTTGGAATATTTGCGATGTCATGATGTGGATGGCACGATGTGGCATGTAAAGTTGTATTGCGAGCCATACTCTTTCTAAAAGGAGAAACCTCCACATACCCCTCCATATTGCCTGTCAATGTGATACCTAAGAAATTCACAGAAGAAAGATGACATTCAAAAGTGAACTTCAAGTTCATATCATTGGTATTCACATATCTGCCAAACTCCCTGATGGATTTCTCGTCCCTCCCCCACACCAGGAGCAGGTCATCAATATAACGACCATACCACCTGATGTGAGGGGAGAAAGAGCATCCGCCAGAAAACAGGTATCTCTCCTCCCAGGCTGACATATAAATGTTGGCCAAGGAAGGAGAGAACCTGGCCCCCATGGACGTCCCACGGCACTGCAGAAAAAATCTAGCATCAAAAGAAAAATAATTATGTTGTAGTAGAAAACTCACACTTGACACAATAAACTCATTTACTGCCCTAGAATAGGAGCTAAAGAGGAGGACAGTCAGCAGCTACTTGGCAGCGAAGAAATGGGGCCAATATACCCTGCTTCTTGCAGTAGGCGGCAAAGTATAGATGTGGAGAGTGGCAGGGGAGGTCATTTGTGAGGGTCAGCCTCTGCATACCAAGACGTGTGATGAGGACAGCAGTGACGATGAAACACAAATCGATGATGATGAAGCCGACCGCACTTGGGAGCCGGGTGAAGCAAGGGCTTCATCATCGTCAGGAAAAGAGGGCGTCAGCTTGCGCGTCAGGCAGCGGCGCAGCCAGCAAGTGGGTTGTGTGGCCGTGAGTCAGCAGGGTAGCAGCAGTGTGAGGTCAGGAGCAAAGTGGCCACATGGTAGAAAACTCGCTTCGCAGGTCCAAGAAAGTAGCGGTACAGGAGCTCAGCGAGGCAGCGGCGGTAGTAGTCACTCAGTGCGGAGCGTTGGCGGTAAAATCAGCTACTCGGGTGGGCAGTTCTTGCTAAGACACGAGGAGCCGAATATGTAGAAATTAGGGAGAAATGAAACGTGGCCAGGGAGCTAACGTGGCACCACGCCTGCGTCAAAAAAATGCAGGTATATCCGTGGCCTGGGAAAACGTGCTCAGAAGTGGTGGCCAATCCTGCGCCGCAGCAACAGCAGCAGCAGGTAGGGCAAACCCTGCCTTGCAGCCATCAAGCTCCACCACCTCTGCGAAGGAGTTGTTCCGTCAATGCACCTGCCACCCCAGTTAGAAGGTCCACTGGACTACTGGGGCACCAACTGGAAAGGTGGCCGCAACTTGCCGAGTTTGCAGTGGAGAAGCTGTCTTGCCCGGCCAATAAAATCATGTTTATTTCTTTATTTTTGTTACACCCATACTATAGATCACTGGCTACCGAAAATAAAGAAATAAAAATGATTTTTTGAATTTTTTTTTTTTTCATTCCCCCAATATTATGTATAATTTTATATACAGATCGGTACAACTTCTGTACTCTTATCATTTGATTTCGACCATGTACTGCTGTATTCCGATTGCATTAGAAAACCCATAAGAGCGTCGCTCGCTCTCCCATTGGTCCAAATAACCGCGCCTCTTTTAAATTAGCCAATCACAGAGCTCGCTCAGAATTTCTTTTCCCCGTAGAACTCTATGAGAAAGTAGCTCGCGCTCTGATTGGCTAAGCTGGACGAGCCCCCGCTAGCTCAACCAATCAGCTATTTTCCGCATTTTACTGTATTTTGAACTGTCCCCGCCTTTGAATATGATTGGTCAATATTTCTCCATAGGTTAGAATGGGTCCCTGTCGCTCCTATTCGGGGGGTCAAAACTCCCCTAGGGAAAAAATGGGCCAAATGTCGCCCTATTCTGTTGGCGTTATGCCGACCCCCTAAAGAGCTTAAACAATTTTAATTACTGTATTTCCCCGCAATTCTCTTATTGAATTCCCTTATTAGCGCCGGGCCGGCAACAATGCGTTTTTAGGATTTAACTGATTTTCTTTTTAAAGGTTTCAGCGCTTTATTGATAATCTTTTACACTTAATAAAAATTAGTTTTTTTTTTCAATCCCTGCCGCACAGCGTGAGCGCCCAGATTGCTTGCGCCCATCCCCATAGACTAAAAGGAAATGCTCGCGCTCTGATTGGCTGGGAAGCCAAGTCCCCCCCTCAACCAATCAGCTCTTTTCTTATTTTTAGTATTTTTTAACTTCCCGCCCTTTATTTTGATTGGCAAAAAAATGCTCCCTAGGATATAATGGGTCTTTTTCGCTCCCATTCTGATTGGCAGGGTTCTGCGACCAATCAGAAGAGCTTACAGTTTTTAATTACTGTATTTCCGCCAATTCTCATACCCAATTCCGATTACGCCGGTCTCGGGGACAAACGCGTTGTCGGGATTTTATTTATTTTTGTTTATAGAAAGGGTTTTAGCTCTTTTCAGAGAAATTTTTACAACTAAAAAAAATGATTTTTTAATCATACTCCAGCCGCACGGCGCTGAGCCTGACATTTCATTGCGCCGATCTTTCCCCTAGACACAATGGAAAAGTACTCGCGCTCTGATTGGCCAGGATAGCCAAACCCCGCTGGGTTCAAACCAATCAGCTCTTTTGCAAATTTTACGTATTTTGAACTGTCCCCCCCTTTTAATATATTGGTCAATATTTTTCCCCTAGTTTTAAAAGGTCCCTGTCGCTCCATTCTATTGGGGAATACTCCTCCAAGGATAAAAAATGGGCACTTTGCTCCTATTCTGATTGGTGGTTTATGCTACCAATCGAAAGCTTTAAAAAATTTGAATTACTGTATTTCCCCGGGAATTTTCCCCTATTGCAATTCCTTTTGTGGCCGGTCTCGGCAAAAAAAGCGTTTTAGGAAAAAATGATTTATCTTTTAGAAGGTTTTAGCGCTTTATCTGATAATCTTTTCACTTTAAAAAAAATAGTTTTTTTTTATTATACTCAATGGGAGAAGTAGCCGCGCTTATTGGCTGGGGAAACCCGTCCCCCCCTAGCCAACCAACACTCTTTTTTATTTTTACTTATTTGAACTGTCCCCCTTTGAATTTTGATTGGGCAAAACTCTCCATAGGATATAATGGGGCTTTGTCGCTCCCATTCTGATTGGCGGCTTTTGCCGACCATCAAAAAAGAGCTTACAGAATTTGAATTACGTATTTCCCGCCAATTCTCTATATCCCAATTCCTGATGTGCGCCCGGCTCGCGACAAACGCGTTGTTCGGGATTGATTGATTTTTGTTTAAAAAAGGTTTGAGCTCTTTTTAGAGAATATTTTACAATAACAAAAATGAAATTTTTTTATACTCCCCTGCCCCACGGCGCTAGCGGACTTTTATTGGCCCATCTTTTCCCTAACTACAATGGGGAAAAGTAGCTCGCGCTCTGATTGGCCAGGATAGCCAAGCCCCCGCTGGTTCAACCAATCAGCTCTTTTCTGTATTTTTACTGTATTTTGAACTGTCCCGCCTTTGATATTGATTGGGTCAAACTTCTCCATAGGCTATAATGGGTCCCTGTCGCTCCTATTCTGATTGGCCGAGATAGCCAAGCCCCCGCTAGCTCAGCCAATCAGCTCTTTTCTGAATTTTAACTGTATTTTGAACTGTCCCGCCTTTGATTCTGATTGGTCAATAGTTCGCCATAGGTTTTAATGGTTCACTGTCGCTCCTATTCTGATTGGCCGGTTTCTGCCGACCAATGAGAATAGCTTTCAGAATTTGAATTACTGTTTTTCCCAGCAATTTCCAATATCCTAATTCTTGATATTGCGCCGTTCTAGATTTTTGGAAAGTGATTTTCTTTAATGTATTTTTTATTTTTGAGGTTTGAGTTCTTTTCTGAGAATGTTTTGCGCCTTTATAAAGGCGATTTTTTAATTCATACTTCGCACGGACATCTTTAATGATTTCTCGCTGTTTTCCAGCCTGTCTGGAATCGGAACACATCTTCGGCGCAGTCCGTTCTGCGCCTAAGTCCCGCACTGCGCCCTATACACTGGCGAGGCGCGCCGGACTTTTCCCCACATTTATGAGCGCACCTCCTAAGACGGCGAATATTAGGCGCAGCCCCGCACTGTGCCCATGTCCCCGCACTGCGCCCCACACACCGGCGAGGCACGGCGGACTTTACATGTTATGTATGAGCGCACTACCTCGGGCAGCGAATCATAGGCGCAGAGCCGCACTGCGCCTAAGTCCCGCACTGCGCCCCAAACACTGGCGAGGCGCGGTGGACTTTACATAGTATGTATGAGCGCGCCCCAGTGCCGACATAAATCAGGCACAAATTTCACCGGAAAACCGGCGGAAAGGTGCGCCCTGACGTGGCGAGATTCATACATGTCGCCCAAAATTTAATAGTCACAACCTCACCTTATACCTTCAGTGTAAACCATTAGGAAAATAACTAGAATTTATAGGAAATCATCCAAAGTGGTGGGTGATTATTATTTAGACGAGTGAAGTCAGATCAATTCTAACCAAAAACTTTGAATCAATAAAACATCATGTTGTTGCCAACTAAACACAAAAGTAACTTTTTACCCAATGAAAATGCTGCTTTTATGTCAGGATTGTCTTCAGGATAGGGCTCTAGTATCAAACTCAAGTCTTCTTTATTGAAAGCAAGGAAAAAGCCTTTGTTCAATGATGACTCAAATGTTCTGTAGTTGTCTGAAAAATCTCTTTGGTAGAAGATAAATTCGCTTGCACCTGATGGGACTTTGTCTGGCACATCACATTCCTGTTAATAAAATTTCATTAATCAATATCTGTTGTCTGATATCTTCCCATCCATACTTTTCTCACTTAGGCTGTGTCCACATTTCATTTTTCCCCTTCTCTCCATAAGTTGATCCATTGTCAAAGAATTACCAAAAAAGTGACCTGCACATATGTATTTGGGATTGGATCTTACCTTAAGAGTAAGTGAATTACTTGCTACACACAGAAGGTAAGTCTTATCGTGCAGTTTGCAGCTAAAGGCCACGGGAACTCTATTTTCACTGCCATCAAGATCTTTGTATATGTCCATGTAGAAATCGGCTTTGTTTGCTAAAGAAAAAGATAGATGGTTAGTTTTAAGTAATGAAAAAGATAGATGGTTAGTTTTAAGTAATGAAAAAGATAGATGGTTAGTTTTAAGTAACAAAAAAGCACAGATGTTGTCTAGAGATGAACAAATTTGTGAAAATTAACTTTGTTGGATCTACTCCAGTAAATTTATATATATATTTTTCATCCTACAAGACAATAGATGCTGAAATTTGAATATGTATTTTAACAATTCAAGTTTTTTTTTTATCAAATATGCAGGAAATAAACCTCAATTGGAAACCTGTCCATCTGCAAAGCACTTGTAAAGCAATAGTTTGCTCATCTCTCCAAATAATGTATGACAAAGTAATTGACTCTGTGAACTTATGAATGCAGGTATGTGCTTCTATCAAGAATGTGTGTATACACAGTATGCATACAAACATTTACAATCAAGTCACATTATTGTGACCATCAGCTAATATCCAGAGTAACTAACAATTAGGGTGGTCCCACAGATGCTCGTTTGGGTTTGTTCAAGTCTGAGCAATAAGAGGGCAAGATGGAAGGCTTGGTGATGCTCTTTCAACAAATATCAGACATTTTTAGTGGTGTGACATGTCGCATTGTCTTGCTGGAAAACCCTATCCACCCCAGACAATCATCATGTCTGGGTGCATGTAATTTGCAAGGATGGATTCATAACCAAATCACCTGAGAGTGTCTCCACATGGATGAGTGGGCCTAAAAAATGCCACCAACATATTCCCAGTGTCCCTTTGCCAGACATTGGAGGTCCATTTTCGATACTGTAATGAAAGTTAAAGCCTGTTCCGCCAAACCAACTATGTTTGCAGAGCTGCAGTGACATATACAGTAGGGTCCCTTGAACTGTTAGTTTAGACATGTCTGGTTGCCACCTGGTTCATTTTGGTGGTGAGCTGATCCACTGTAGCGTGTCAATCCACCTATGCACACCTTCGTAGCTGACTTCACCTCTCATATTAATGACACGTGGAGATCAACATTGTCCACATCACTTAATCCCAATCTCACAAACTGCACAGTTTAAGAAATACCGCCACTCTTGGCTCAAAAGCCAATAATCTTTCCTCTTTTAAATTGCCATATTTATCTATGACACGATATGTGTGCAGACAGCCTATCCCACACCTTTTATACCCACTAAGCCAGCGCTCAACATGTGAATTTCTTCATGAGTTTAATAAACACTTCTAAAAAGGAAACTATACCCCCCTTAAAGAATATATCTATGGGTGTATTGAGTGTATTGATACCATAGGTGTTTCACACATATTTGCAGTGTTAGACTGTGAAAATGAAAAATATTTTTTTTTCCAATGATATACAGTTGTAGCTGAAAACATTTCATTTTCAAAAGGAATACTGGTAGAAAAACACTAGAAAATTTGTTACACAATTTCTTCCAAGTTCGAAAATACCCTACATGTGAGTTTAAACTGCTGTTTGGGCGCATGGCAGGGCGTACGAGGGAGGCAGCGCTATTTGCCTTTTGGAAGAAAGATTTTGTTGGGTGCCATGTTGCATTTGCAAAGCCCCCAAAGTACCAATACAGGTGAAACCTTCCAGAAGTCCCCCCATTTTGGATTCAGCACCCGTCAGGGAACTCATCTAGTGGTGTATTGTGCATATTGGGCGCACAGCATTGGGCTGTGAAAATGGAAAAGAAATGGAAAAAAATAGCACTTCTGCCATTGTTTTTTGAGTTTTATTTTTACAACGTTCACCGTGCAGTATAAATGACAGGTTATCTTTACTATGCGGTTCGGTGCAATTACAATGATATTAATTTTAAATAGTTTTTTTTTATTTTTTTCCTACTTTTGCACGATAGAAATGCTTTTGTAAAAAATTGCTTTATTTTTTTGTCATAGTCTGATAGTCATAACTTTTTTTATTTTTCTGCTTATGGAGCTGATTAAGGGCTTGTCTTTTGCGGTATGAGTTGACGTGGCGTTGACGCTCACCATGCAGTATAATTGATATGTTAGTTTTACTCTGCTGGGTGATACGATTACAGCGATATCCAATGTATTTTTTTTTTATGCTGAAGCACTTAGAATAATGAACGGTGTTGATCACTGTATTCTGACAGGCATAGCTTTTTCTTCCATATATAGAGCTATTTAATACTTTGTTTTGCGGGATAAACTGACAGTTTCTTATTGGTACCACTTCGGAGTTTATATAATTTTTTTTATCACTTTGTATCTAGTTTTATGTGCAGCGGGATGAATGTAATTCCGCCATTGTTTTCTTGTATGTTTTTGCTTTTTATGACATTAAATAACATGACAGATTTATAGGTTAGGTCGGTACGCATGTGGCAATATCAAATATGTTTATTTTTTATCTTTTTTGTGGTGATTGGAATCTGTAATGGCAAAAAGAGCAGTGTACATCTTTTACTTTGTTTACTATGAGGACAGGACTCAACAATCTCTTGTTCACTGTTACAAGTCCATTTTTATGCTGATTAATGTAAACTCTGCACCCCATCTTGAAAGGAAAAAACAGAAATGCAGATATTTTTGCAAATTTATTAAACAAGAAAAACTGAAATATCACATAGTCTTAACTGCAGACCATTTGCTCAGTAATGAGTTGAAGCCCCCTTTTGAGCTAGTACAGCCATGAGTCGTCTTGGGAATGATGTAACAAGTTTTTCACACCTGGATTTGGGGATCCTCTGCCATTTTTCCTTGCAGATCCTTTCCAGTTCCCTCAGGTTGGATGGTGGACAGCCATTTTCAAGTCTCTCCAGAGATGCTCAATTGTGGTTTAGGTCAGGGCTCTGGCTGGGCCAGTTAAGAATGGTCAGAGAGTTGTTCTGAAACCACTGCTTTGTTATTTTAGCTGTGTGCTTAGGGTCATTGAGGTCCAGAGCACTCTGGAAGAGGTTTTCATCCAGAATATCTCTGTACTTGGCCGCATTCATCTTTCCATTAATTGCAATCAGTCGTCCTGTCCCTGCAGCTGAAAGACACCCCCATAGCATGATCTTGCCACCACCATGTTTCACTGTTGGGATTGTAATGGGCAGGTGATGAGCAGTGCCTGGTTTTCTCCACACATATCGCTTACAATGAACACCAAAAAGTTTGATTTTCGTCTCATAAGACCAGAGAATCTTATTTCTCATAGTTTGGGAGTCCTTCCTGTTTTATTTTGCAAACTGTATGGGGCTTTCATATGTCTTGCACTGAGGAGAGGCTTCCGTCGGCACACTCTGCCATAAGGCCCCAACTGGTGGAGGGCTGCAGTGATAGTTGACTGTAGAACTTTCTCTCATCTCCCTACTGCGTCTCTGGAGCTCAGCCACAGTGATCTTGGGGTTCTTCTTTACCTCTCTCACCAAGGCTCTTCTACCACGATTGCTTAGTTTGGCTGGACAGCAAGGGCGAGGAACAGTTGTGGTCATCCCAAACTTCTTCCATCTAAGGATTATGGAGGCCACTGTGCTCTTTGGAGCCTTGAGTGCTGCAAAAATTCTTTGGTCAGATCTGTGCTACAATTCTGTCTGAGCTCCTTGGGCAGTTTCTTAGACCTCATGATTCTCATGTGATCTGACATGCACTGTGAGCTGTGAGGTCTTATATAGACAGGTGTGTGCCTTTCCTTATCAAGTCCAATCAGTTTAATTAAACACAGCTGGACTCCAATGAAGGAGTAGAACCATCTCAAGGAGGATCAGAAGGAAATGGACAGCATGTGAGTTAAATATGAGTATCACAGCAAAGGGTCTGTATACTTATGAGCATGTGATATTTCCGTTTTTCTTGTTTATTAAATTTCAAAAAAATCTACCTTTCAGTTTTTTTTTTCCTTTCAAGATGGGGTGCAGAGTGTACATTAATGAGCAAAACAATGAACTTTTTGGATCTTACCAGATAACGACAATGAAAATAGAGTGAAAAATGTAAAGGGGTCTGAATACATTCCGTACCCACTGTAAATAACTGTACCACCATATGTTGTATTAACTCTCAAACTTTGTTAGGCTTTCGGGTTGTTATGGAGGCACAAGCGCACAGCGGGGTGCCGATGAAGATAGAGGGAGCTCCCTTCCTCTGTCTGTTTCTTAGATGTGTGATCACAATTGACCAAGGCGTCTAAGGGGCTAATCTTCCATGACTGGAATGAACTCCAGCCTCAGCCGTTATACAGTTGTAAAATACAGCTGGTCCCATGCACAGATCTTGCGTGCTCTGCTTGTAAACCCACACAATGTCCAGGTTGTACCATATGTCCATTTGTGGGACCACCTTCCCACATTAGATGTATGGCTATATCCAATGTTGGGAAGGGATTAAACATGTAGGTAAAGGTAAAAAAGACTAATATCAAATACATTGCTGTTCTGATTTTGCTTCCTTCTAGAGTTAGAACAGATATTATCTCCTGTTTTTGTACACAAGTTTCCCCAGTTGCTGACCGGATACAGCAGTGGTCGGGATGGTGACATAACTGCCTACTGTTTGTTATCTGAAAAACAAAGCTTATTTACAATACGTACTGACAAGCTTTAACTCTCTAGGTCTGTAGCCCTGTGCTCTACTATATAGAAACCTACGGGACCTAGGTCCCTCTAAACAGCTCAGCTGGGAATAGCAAAGCTGATATGTCATGGGCCGCTGTAGACCCACCTACAGCCTGACCAGGAAGTGTGACTCTGAAGCTGCCTGTGCAGTGCAGAATCTGTGAAATAGCATGGTGAGAACATCACTTTAAGGAACTGAGGGACATTTGCTGAACTTTCTGCCCTTCTACCCTGGTGATAGAGATTTTGAATACATTTTTAGGGTGGCCAAAGATTGATTTCATTTATGAGAGCAGCAAGTCTGATCAATAAAAAAAAAAAAGTCTGTTTATATATTTATTTATTTTTTACAGTCTATAAACACTAGAGCAGAAGATCAACAACTTCAGAGTGTTCATGGAAACCCTTCTAAGACCTCTAAGAGTAGGGAACAGAAAATTTGGAGCATTTTGGGATAGTCTTCTGGTGGTAATTCTGGGTGAAGTACCCCTAACCTGATGAAATACCTTTGAACAACCTTTCTAGGACCACCAGTCTAGATAAACACAGTTTTACCAGCAAAACTGTGAGAAAACAGTCTGAAATATGAATTACTGCTAAGTTTAAAGAATCCAAGACACACAAAGTCCAGCTCACCTGAATGAATGAATGATTGATTGTGTAGATTTATTAAGACTACTGATAACATCATTTCCTTATCAACTTTTAAGAGCTTTCGTATTAAAGATTTTATTAATTGTAACAGCAATTATCTTGTATATGCCATTGAATGTACCATTTGTCAACTGAACTATGTTGAATGTACTATCAGTTCTTTCAAAAAAAGGATTACTGAACATATTTCCGATGCCATTAACCCCTTGAGTATCAATTCTTCTGGCGTCTCCAGGCATTTCTCCACTGTTCATGGTGGTGATCTGTCTGGTTTTGCCACTTATGGTATTGAAAGGCTTAAACCCTTTGAGAGAGGGGTTTATCGTAGGAAGGTTCTCCTTGACAGGGAGGCTTTCTGGATCTGACCATTGGAATCCCGGTATCCAAAAGGCATGAACCATAAAAATGATTTGCTATATCTGTGTTAATCAATAATGGACAATAGACATTAATAATCGTCTTCCCCCTTTTTTTTCCATTATATTTATTCACACTCACTCATTTTTATTTATTTTTTCACATTTTTATTTTTCCCCTTTTTTTTTCTCTCTACATTCATTCACACACTAATTTTCATGTTAATTTTTTCCTTCCTTTTTTCTTCATTACATTTATTCACACACTCGTTGTCATGTTAATTTTTTCCTTCTTTTTTTTTTCTTTTTTTTTCCATTACATTTATTCATACTCATTTTTATGACATTTTTGTTTCTCCCTACATCTATTCACACACTCATTTTCATGTTAATTTTTTCCTTTCTTTTTTTTTTCATTACATTTATTCATACACTCATTTTCATGTTAATTGTTTACTTCTTTCTGTTTTTTTTTCCGTTACATTTATTCACACACTCATTCTCATGTCAATTTTTTTTTTTGCATGGAGAGTTTGTCATACATGTTTTGCCTGTGTAAATATGTTTAAAAAAACGTATGTTATTTGCATCATGTCACATGATATGTGTTCTGACACATCATTGTTTTTGATTTCCATTAAGTATGCTTATTGAGTGTCTGTTTTTTAAGTCATGATTAAGGGTGTTTACCAGAAAACGCGTTGACTCTGTCTGTCGTGTCTGGATTTTAATGGTTTAATACAATAAAGAAGATTATTTTATTCATCCAATGGTGCTGGATCTTTTCTGCCATCCATGCGGACTTTTTGACTTAAGTTTAAAGAAGGGACTTATAGTGTTTACCTCTGTTTTCAATAGATCAGCAAGGTTCAGTAGGCCTAAGGCCTTATACTCTAGAATTGCCTGCGTTGGAAAACCAGCTCTATAAAGGTGGATTGTCTGCCACGCCTAATACTTTTTATTACAGTTTGCGGCCCAGGCATCTTTGGCTCCTTTCTTTTGTGCCTGTTGTTGCCCCATTTGCCCCTACTACTGTACATCCTGTACTAAAGGTGGCCCACAAATACTATTCTTCAAAAAAAGTTGGAAGGACAGTAGTTATACCCCCCTCCTAACGCCACACAGTGCCCCTGAAGATAATATATTAATAATGGTAATAATAATAGGCCGTGCCCCCCAAAAATAATAGTGCTAAAGAGATATTGCAGTGCCCCATATTGTGCCCCAGACATTAGTTGGACCCTAGATGGTAATAGTGTAATACCCAGTAAAAGTGCCCTGCTTTGTGCCCCTTTCAACATTATATTGCCTCTTTGTGCCCCCCTAGTAATGATGTGGCTTCAAAAATAATAATGCCTACTTTTGTACCCTTTATAAAGTAATAATGCACCCATTGGTGCATTACTCTATTACTCTCTAGAAAATAACAAAAGTAGTTATTTTTATAGTATGGGAGCACAAACAGTGATGTTGTTACTGTTTTGGGGCAGAACGAGGTATTATTTTTATTTTTAATAATACCCCTTGCTTTGTGTCCCCACAAAATAAAAATACCCACCTTTGCTCGCTGATAAATAATATTGACTCCTTATATATTATTGTGCACCGTAATAGGTAATAGGCTCCCATTTTTCCCCAGGTAATAGAAATAATAGCATTTAGACTCACTTAACTCTGATCCCATAGCAAGTAGGGCGACCTGGCACTAACACTGCAATACATTGATATTATACCTGTTCCAGGACACTAATATCCTATGCTTGGTCTTGCCATCCCATAGACCTAAAGCAGCCTGTGGTATAGAGGATTTAAGGGCAGGAAGCATATAATGTATCCATGTCTTCAACACAGAGATATACTTGAAGGTGGCATTCTCAAAGGGATCCACAGCACAAGTGCCCCAGATCCGTTGGAAAGCCTCTTTGATTATGAGCGCCCTGGGTACTTGTTTCGTTTGCCGCTCCTCCCTCCCATGCCAGCTCCAAATGGGTTCATGAAAAAGGTTACAAGCACCAAACAACTAAAATGTACCTTCAACATCTGATTTGAAATTGACAGTGAACAGTTCTGGGTAGGCGAAAAGAGAATCGTTCTGAAAATTCTTAATCTGCACTGTATATTTTTCAATCTTTACGAATCCTTTGGTCTTGGGAGGATCTGTAATTAGATTTTATTAAAAAATTAGAGGTAGGATACTAGAAGTGTGTCTTCTAGATACATGGTTGTCTTAGCATTTGCTAGAATATGAAACACTTAAAAAGATTTTCCCACAAAGTAGAGTTACCACCTATCCAACAGGCCCTATCAATCACCAGAAGAAGTCCTCAAGTGCCCCAGTTGCTGCTACTCCATCCAAGGTCAATAGGAGTAACAAACCGAACTGCACATATTCACTTCTGAATGTTGATGTAAATTAGAGGCACTTGACGTCTGCAGCAAATCAGTGGATAAAACAGCAAAGTCCCCATTAGGAAGTGACAGAATATAAGCAGAAAACAGGGGAGAAGTGGTGCAGGAGCTGGGGATCGGAGGAAAGTATGTATACTTTTTTTATTTTACTTGGGTCCCAGGAGCTGCTGGTATGACTTTTATAGGTGTACAACTCCTTAGACTTGTACTACTTGTCTCATGTTATTATTCTATATTGCTGTGGTTACTGTGCAGTTAAATAACATGGTGCTGGGGAGTTCTGGCATCATGCACCATGCTGCTGATAGGAGGTAACAGGGGCTATCATGGGAAGCCCATCTGTTGAAGTTCATTATTAGTGGAGTGAGTATGTGACTGTGGTATCAGGTCCTCATGCTGTCTAATGCTGGTGTGACCAGAGAAGCTGTGTTGTTCTGATCTGATAGATAAAGCCTGAGAGAAGCTGTGGCTTGTGAGAGAAAACATCTGCTGGAGCTCCAGAGACGGTGGTGGTAGAGTGTGTGCTGGGCTGTGATAAGTAAAGTGTGTTAGTGTTTAACTAGATAGTAGCGTTCATGGCCTGTGTGCCCTCTGTCCATCTATTGCTTTATACCTTAGGTTTAATTTATTCCACACAGGTGCATATAACTTGATCGGGATCCCCATCCCGCTTGCACAGCACGGAACACAATTCCAGTTATTAGAAAAAAGAACTGCAGTCTTGTTCTATTATATCAATCATGCACATTCTTATTTTCGTATTCTTTAATGCAATTACAAAATTTAGTTTTATATAACCTGTGTTAGATGACTTAAACACGTCCATTCTATGAGAATTATTTCCTCCGCATCCTTATCCAGGTAACGCTTTAAATCCTCATTTTAGAGTTTCATTTTAAGCAAAGTTCAATCATGTCTTCTCTCAAAGCCACATAGAAGGTTGTAATGTTTTGGGGAACACCACCTTTGTCAAGCACACCTGAGACTCACCGTACCTTCCTACTAAAATAGGAACAGTACCCATACATTGTGCAAATGTTACTCATTACCTAGTAAGACCAATCTATATTAAAAACATTATTTTCATACCTCAAATATATACATGTACTCATGTGTTATAGTATGACATGTCTTACTAAGGAAATCGCTGTGAATATACACATATATATATATATATTAACCTCTTTTGTCAGCATGAACCCTCTATTCTCCAGCGCAGACGCTGTATTGGCTCGGTGTTCCAGCCTTTGCTATCCACATTAATAGCTTTCTTCAAAATATAGTTAAACAACTGCCAAAATGCTTAAAAGACGAATTCTTGGAGAAAATTGATAAATTGGATGTAAGCGATGTCACATACCTATTTACCTTCCATATTAAAAACCTATGTACAAATAATCCCCTAGAGGAGGGGGTTAATGCTATACAGGAAAAATTGGTTCAGGACTCTAATCTGTCTAATAGAAAGATTATGGACGACATGTCAGAAAAGAGCCGCATTCACGCAAGTTTTAAGACACATTAAATGAGTGTATAGTGCGCATGAATTAATTAACCCGGTATACCTTACATAGTGTAACTGATGCGCCTAATCTAGACGCATAGCATAACTTAGGCACATAGCATGTCATTGCTAGCATATTTGATGCTCCTACTTGAGGCGCATTTAAATGTATCGTGCCTGGTGTATAATGCACCTAGTTCTGGTGTACCACAGTTCATTTATATAGAGAACAGTTTTTTGGCACAGCCCTAATGGGACATGTCACCCTATGTTTCTTTTGATATTATTGGATATAATCTTAACGAAGAACTGCTTTAGATTCTGCTCTGACATCTACTTGCAGCGACAGTGGACCTCGATGACTAATCTATATTAAAAAAAAATATTTTTATACCTTAAATATATACATGTACTCATGTGTTACAGCGTGCCATGTCTTATTAAGGAAATCGATGAGCCAACGAATACCTATAATGACATGGCATTCCATTACAGAGTTTCTAGTCTGTGCAGCACTATATTTACAAGAAAAATATTTACAAGAAAATATTCCAATTCTTCGGTAAGGTGACAGTGCCTTTAACCCCTTAAAGACCCGGCGTTTTTTGTTGTTGACACGTTCGTTTTACCTCCTCGCCTTCTGAAAGCCCTAACTTTTTTATTTTTCCACATGAGGGCTTTTATTTTGTGGGACAAGATGTACTTTCTAATGGTGTTATTCACTATACTATGGAATATACTGAGAAACCGCAAAAAAATTCCAAGTGGGACAAATTGTGAAAAAAACGTATTTTCGCCATGTTTCTGGGTATTTTGCTTTTACGGTGTTCAATCTTCGGTAAATAGAAAGTGTTATCTGTATTCTACAGGTTGTTACACATCCGGCCCTACCAAAAATGTAGGGTTTCCGTAAAAAAATTCCAAACATTTTCTATTTTTGAAATTTGCGCCACAGCGCCATTTTGTGCGACAAATAACTTTTTTGTACTAACACCTACGGACGTCAGTGAGGGGGATTTTTTTGCAGGCTGAAGTGTACTTTTTATTGATAGCAGTTTGGAATGCATGTGACTTTTTTGATCATTTTTATTCCATTTTTTGAGTGACGTAAAATGACCAAAAAACAAAATTTTGGCGTTTGGAATTTGTTTTCTTCTACGGTGTTCAGCGTACGGGATAAATGATGTTACATTTTTATAGATCGGACTTTTTCAGACGCGGCGATACAAAATATGTGTAACTATTTTATTATTTTAATGATTTTATTTGTAAAATGGGGAAATGGGGGTGATTTGAACTTTTTAATACTTTTTTTTCTACTTTAAAACTTTTTTTTTTTACTGTAACATTTAGTCCCCCTATGGTGCTTGACCACTAGGGGGCGCGATTGTTAATACAGCCTAATGCATTGCATAGACAATGCCTTAGGGTGTACACAGATGGCGGTTTCCCCATTTCCTGTCTACGGCCGGAAGTGGGGCAAACCGGCAAATGTAAGTGGCGGGAGCATTCACAGGGCTCTCCACCACCGTGTCCGGTCGTCGGATCGGCGCAGCATAGCTGCGCTGATGCCGATGACCGTAACGATCGGTGCACAGCACCGATCGTCATTCAGTCAGACGCCGCGGCCATCTTTGCCGCGGTGTCTGAATGGTTTAAAACAGCGCCAGCGTGCGGAGCCACCCACCGGCACTGGTACTGCCGGGTATTAGCGGCGATCAGCCGCGAACACCCGCCGGCTGTGCGGGGGGGTCGCGGAGCGATCCCCCTGCAAAGCCCCTTAGCGGCCCTGGGACGTACTCATACGCCAAGGGTCGTTAAGGGGTTAACCTTGTTATCTAATATACCTCACACTGTAATAAAGATACCCTTATTAGTTCTTGATCACTACCTTCAATTTCTCATAGTATACATCATTTAAGTTCACTGACCACATGTCTATATTCATGAAAGTGCCTGTCTACAGATGTTTCACCAAACTTTGTTTTACTTGTACTGCTATCTTCCTCTCTGTGTTGTTTTTTCTTAATTCTAGAGTCTAATTTGGGAGCGATGCTTGTTTAATCTGACTCTTATTTGCCTCGTTGTTTGACTTACATATATTTTGCCACATGGGCACTTTAACATGTAGACCACATTTGTGGCACTGCTTGTAAAGAAACCCACTGGCTGATATAGGGTAACCTTTTGTAGGGTGCATGATTTTGACTTTTATTATACTCACGAAATTTTGGCATGATAAACATGGAAAAGTCCTTTTTTTTAGTACATAAAAATTCTTGATTCGATTTACCTCTATTTAAATCCGAAAATACTTTATAATTTCCTAGAGTTTTCCCTTTTCAATAGAAAAATTTAGGGGGTTATTTAAATAAGTGTCCATATAAAGGATCACTCTGTACCATTTTCCATGCTATAAGTATGGTATCTTTAATTAGCCCCGTATGATCATAGTAAGTTGGCAAAAAGTCGCCTACACGTCCCACTTCGAATAGCCTTGTTTTACAAACTTTTCTAACAATTTTATTTTATTCTTTTCATATTCTCCATCAGTAGAGCAGATGCCACAGATTCAAGTAAAGTATCCCTTAGGAATCAATCAGGTTACATTCGGAGCAGATTATTGCGATCTGTATCTTTAGTGTAGAGGGTAGCTTCTAGTCTGTCCAAACACAAGACCTGTACATCAAGGAAGGTGGTTGTTTGAGCATGCTTCGTAATCATAAACTCCGGTAACGGATGTATTTGATTGATATATCGATAAAATTCACTTCATTTTTCCTCTGTGCCTGTCCATAAAACAAAGATATATCGTCCACATACCTCAGCCACAATTTAATATTATGTCTATATTGGCTGTGGATGATATATACTGATTCAACGGATGAAACATGAATATTCGCATAACTTGGTGTGACAGGGGACCGCATTGAGGCTGCAAGTAGAAGTCAGAGCGAAATCTAAAGTAGTTCTTTGTTAAGATTATATCCAATAATTTCAAAAGAAACATAATCTTTCTATTAGACAGATTAGAGTTTTCAACCAATTTTTCCCGTATAGCATTAACTCCCTCTATGGGGATATTTGTATACAGGATTTTAATATGGAAGATACATAGGAATGTGACATTGCTTACATCCAATTTATTAATTTTCTCCAAGAATTCGTCAGTTTGTTTTAAGCATTGTGGCAGTTGTTTAACTATTTTTTAAAGAAAGCTATTGACGTGGATAGCCAAAGGCTGGAACACCGAGCCAAAGTTTCTGCCACTAGATGGAGTAACACAGGAGACTTGCAATCAACACACCACCAAGATTACCTGACCTTGGTGGGATAGGAGCCGTCTATATCTGTCGTCAACCATAGTAAGTGGTTGGCAACCGTTTATAGCTAGAGTAGCTACCTCAACCATTTTTGGGTCGGCTTTTATTGAGAGTAGACAACGTGTTGGGTGGGTGTCTACTTTTTGTGTTCCAGGCCAGGTTTTGGGCAGGTCCTTGGTGGGCTATAAAAGTCCTGGGCCTGCAGTTGTTCAGGCATGGTCTGGTACCTGGAAGTGGCACAGCAGAGGAGCTGGAGAAGGCTGTGTCCCCCAGAGGATTCAGGGAAGCCTAAAGTGTGTGACGAGCGTGCAGTGCTGTTTGCTAGGTCCAGACATTAGAGGGTCTTTCTGTGTATCTGCAGTTAGTGGCTAGACAGCCTAGGGTTTTGTTTGTGCTTATGTTTGTTTATGCTTATGTGTCTGAATAAAGCTGGCTGAGGCCAGTTGAAACCAGACACCAATACTTCGCTTACCCGTGTGACGATCTGAGAGCTAAGTACCCCAAGGATGGTCCAAGATGGCGTCCAGACAAGAGTGAGTCGTCACTATATATATATTGTAAGGCCGCAGCTGGAAAAGTCTGCAATGGCATATACATACCAGCCAAGTTCTGGCATATGTCTGGGGAGTCCAGGACACATGCCACCAAGGTAAGGAGCCTTGGTGAAGTGAAAGGCCACTGTTAAATAGGTGTCGACAGTACAGACTGTCGACCTATGTTTAATCTGTCGGTTAGTACGGCTTCCAGCCAATCTTGGGTCGGCGTTTCATTGGGAGTAAGCATAGACCACGGTGGGTGCTTACTTCCCATGGTCCACTCCAGGATTTCCCTGCTGTATATAAGGTCAGCAGGTAGCTGACTGGGCGATGGCTGTACCTACAGTCTACCGTCTGGGCTGGAGGTGTTCTCACTGGTGGGAGCCAGTGCCGTATCTACTAAGGTGCTAGTGAGGAAACGACACCAATGTTAGTAAGTGCTCAAACGAGCAAGAGTTTTTCTTTATGTTTATATGCTGTGCGGTGCATGTTTTGCCATCCGTTTTTTTCTGCTTCTACAATAAACCCACGGACAAAGGAGCCGTTTGTACCTGACATCTGCCTCTGTCTCATGCCTAAAAGACTTATGCGGTGATCCCAGAGCCTTACCAGCTCAACTATATATATCATATATAAAAATTATATATATATCTTATATATATATATTCCCAGCATTCCAATAAACATGCTGTCTACACAAGGTCATTTTATTAAGAGTTGAAAAAATCTTTTAATCATAGTTGCCAACCCTTACGTTTGGCCCTTGCAATCAGCTCTTCTGATTGGTCGGCATAAACCAGCCAGAATAGGAGCGACAGTGGCCCATTATATCCTATGGAGGAGTATTGACCAATCAGAATAGGAGTGACAGGGACCGATTCTAACCTATGGAGAAATATTGACCAATCCTATTCAAAAACGGGACAGTTCAAAATACAGTAAAAATGCAGAAAAGAGTTGATTGGTTGAGCTAGCGGGGGCTCGTCCAGCTTAGCCAATCAGAGCACGAGCTACTTTCTCATAGAGTTCTATGGGGAAAAGAAATTCCGAGCGAGCTCTGTGATTGGCTAACTTAAAAGTGGCACGGTTATTTGGACCAATGGGAGAGCGAGCGACGCTCTTATGGGTTTTCTAATGCAATCGGGAATACAACAGTACATGGCTGAAATCAAATGATAAGACTCCAGAAGTTGTACTGATCTGTATATAAAATGAACAATAATATTGGGGTAAAGAAAAAAAATATTAATTCAATAAAATCATGTTTATTTCTTTATTTTTGTTACACCCATACTATAGATCAGTGGCTACCGAAAAGAAATAAATAAAAATGATTTTATTGAATTATTTTTTTTTTCATTCCCCCAATATTATAGATATTAATAATGGATAATGTTTTCCGCCTTTATAAAGGCAATTTTTTTTATTCATACTCCGCACGGACATTTTTAATGTTTTCTAGCCTGTCTCGAATCGGAACACATCTTCGGCGAATTCCCTTCTGCGCCTAAGTCCCGCACTGCGCCCCACACACTGGCGAGGCGCGGCGGACTTTTCCCCGCATGTATGAGCGCACCTCCTCAGACGGCGAATATTAGGCGCAGCGCCGCACTGCACCCATGTCCCCGCACTGTACCCCACACACTGGTGAGGCGCGGCGGACTTTACATGTCATGTATGAGTGCACTACCTCGGGCGGCGAATCATAGGCGCATCGCCGCTCTGCGCCTAAGTCCCGCACTGCGCCCCAAACACTGGCGAGGCGCGGCGGACTTTACATAGTATATATGAGCGTGCCCCAGTGCCGACATAAATCAGGTGCAAATTTCGCCTGAAAACCGGCGGAAAGGTGGCGAGATTCATACATGTCGCCCTTAGTGTCCAATTATTGGTGTGCCAATATCTTCCTTCACAGTACCACTACCAGCCCATTGGGGTTACTGCCCTGCATATAAGGGGATAATCAGAAGGCTACCACCCCAGTTTAACCCTCTTACAACCAAAACATGAGCAAAATTACGATTGAAAAATAAAATTAACGCCTCTTTTAAGCATCCAGACTCTATAACTTACCCAAAAATAATATTGTCAGCATAAAACGAAAACCTCACTTTTACTGAATGTAGACACAGTCCAGTTGGACCACTAAGAAGTTTCCCATTTTCGAGCCAGTTTGGGCCATGCTTTCTAATAGTCTTTCTCTTCTGATTCTGACAGTTTTAACAATGGCACCTCCCTCTGCTGTATTTCGCTACCTTCCCCCTTTCTTGATGAATTAGAGTAAAGTAATTTTTATAAACCAGACTTACCTGTTGGTAATGTAAATCCAGACATCTTCTTGTAACAATCTAAAAGACAATAACACAATTAATTTGCTGCCATAATCCCCTTCCTCAATGACCTAATAAATTCTTTAATCTTTTTAATACCAACAAACGATGAAGCTGGCCACATACATAGATATTATGGAAATGCCTGTTTATAGGTGGGCAGCTAACATAGCTCGATGGGGCTTACAGGCTATACTATATCCCATACAGAGATGTATATGGACAAGAAGGCAAGATAGGTGTATCAATAAAACTCTTTTGTTATGAATTGGCAGTCATGCTTTTACAAGCTATAATAATCTTTGTCTCATAACCCTTCCAACTGTTCATTACTATTATTGCAGTTACTCAAGCAACTAAATGTAAACTGTTAAATCTGTTAAAACCTTGCTTTTACGGAACAGACAGATCTCTAGCTGAATCACCAACACAAATGCAGATAAAAGTCATTGAAACCTGTTACTGTTCACTGGGATTTGGAGATGATTTAATGTGTACGGGGATCTATTGACTCTTCATTGATAGTAAAACAGGAGAAAGATGGATTTTATATTGCTGAATTTATTTATTCCTGAGCCTTTGCTCCCATTAGAGATTAGCTCATATTAGAGGGTTCTGGCAGCATCTTAAAGGGGTATCTCAAACTGTCATGACAAATTGGTCCCCGAAAGTCTCTACTTTAGAAGGGAGAGTCGGTCATGCTTGAGCACTACTCTTTATTCTGTTTTAAGGGAATCCTGCGTACAGGTGAACATAGAGCTCCCCTGCACTCACAATTCCAATAGAACAAAATGAAGAGTTGTACACAAGCGAGACTTACTCTCTGTTCTAAAGTTGAGCTTTTCAAGGTCCAATCGCCATGACCACTGTGAGATAGAGACATGGTTTTAAATTGTTGTCAGAACCCTCTAACAGTAGCTTATCCCAGAGTTAGTCATTCCTGCTATGTCTGGTTTGGTAAATCCCTGTGTCCCCTTCTATCATAAGTCTGTGTTGTGCTGTTTCACTGTTATTGCATCTAGAAATGTATTAATGAATCTGTCAAATGGGTGTTACTATTCCAGTTTTTAATGGGGAGATGTCCCTGCACCATACAAACTGTCAACACAATGTTAGAATGTGTAAGGACACCACCTCTAATTGGCAACACCCATCTGGCAGATTCAGTAATACATTTCAAAGAGGAATAACAGAGTAACAGCACAACATTGGGTTATAAAAGAAGATGCTCCAGAACTGTTATTTCAAAGATGTACTAGAACAGGCATTTCAGAAATGGCCACAGGTCCTTTTTTGAGGGGTAGTCCCATCATTTAATGTTATTGCAAATTGCCTCGAACTCTTATAACATTATGAAGGACAAGGGTACAACTTTCAGATCCAAGGGTCCAGCATCCAAAGCAAAATGAAAATAAAACTTAGCTTTTAAAGAACCATATTAAAAACATCAAAACAGCAACTTATAAAAGTAAAAAACCTAAACAGTTCACAACAGAGAAGGATGACATGTTTTAGATATGTTGTCCTTATTGTCATGAGGGCTGGCACGGGTGCCGTCGCCCCCCGCGGCCGCCCCCCTGCTGCCCGGGCTCCGGTGCCAGTTTACTTAACCGTCCATGCTCCTGTGCTCTCTGCTCCTGCCTGTGCCAGCCGCTGCGTGCGTACCCGCACCTTAGGGCACGCGCTATGGCTGATCTGGATTTAAAGGGCCAGCGCGCCGGTAATTTGTTAATTGCCGGCCGCTGGTCCTATATATTGTACACGCCCCCTGCACTCTCTGCCAGTTTGTTGGTGTGCGTTCAGTGTCTTAGAGAGTGTTGGAGTTCCGTATTAATCACCCGTGTACCAGTCCGTTCCGCTACATTTCCTGACCTTGCCTGTTTGCCGCCTGCCCTGACCGTCTGCCTGTCTCTGACCACGAACCTCTGCCGCCCGTCCTGACCTCCTGCCTGTTCTCAACTACGTCTCCGGATTACGATTCTGTACCATGCATTACCCCGGCCGCCATTGCAAGCAAGTCACGTCAGGGGTAGCGACCTGGTAGCCTCAAACCGCAGCAAGTCCATCCCGCTTTGCGGCGGGCTCTGGTGAAGACCGGGGGCTACTTCGACTCCGCTCCCTGGCGTGGCTTAACTATCATCGCTTACGGTGGTCCAGCGAATCCACCAATCCCTTACACTTATTCAAAGTGTCTACACTTGTGGGTACATTTTTTTTCTTTTGTCTATGGTAACCCAAGTATCACCTTACTGTTTTTGGTCACTTTTCATCTTTCCATATGTAGGAGTAGGCCCTATAGTTAGGGTACTGTGCCACCATAACAATAGAATCAATGACCTGAAAAACATTGCCGATTGTATCAGATCTAGAAGAATCGAACCACTCCTTACTATCGCCAAGAGAATGGAGTGAGAAGTGGAGGACACCAGACAAAAAGGAAAAGTGGCTAGACCATATTATGGAGCTTGAGTGGGTGTACAACAACACTGTGCATGTCACAACTGGATTTTCTCCATTTCTGCTTATATTTGGGCAGCATGAAAGGTGCCCATTTAGCATGATGCTGATTCTCAATGAGCGGTGGGTAGAAGAATTGACTCAGACCTAGATAAAGAAGCAGAGGTGAATCCTGTAAAAGATTTATAACTTGGTGGCAAAGAGGCGAAACCCACAGGAATTAGCTGTCAATAAGAAGCTCAAGCAACTTCCCATGCAAGTGGGAGACTGGGTGATGGTGAAAGATCAGAAAGCCATAACCTCTGAGAAACTTCTGCAGAAATGGGAATTCCAGGTAGATGAAATACAAAGACAACTTTATCCTGAGATAAAGGTCTTCGAGTTCAAGCTGGAAGGGAAAGCAGGTCCCCTTTGTCGAGTTGACTGTAACATGTTACGGCCTTCCACATTTACTTTTCCAGAACCAAAAGATTGTAAACAAATTACCACTACACTAGCCCATCAGGTCCTTGAAACAGAATGTTGGATGCCACTGGCTCTCCCAGCGGTGCCTTCTGCACCCCAGTCAGAGATTAAGCCACTGGAAATTAAAGAGTCGCCTGCAACTCCTGCGGGGTCCAAAGAAGGAGATTCTGAGATATGCCATTCCCAGAAAGCCATTTTAGGAAGATTCCCATGAGTACAAGGATTATGCTCTACAATTTCTGGTTGTTGGGCACCGGACAACTTGAAGGGGAGAGAGGTAGTGGTATAACCCTCAGTTAGGATTTTGAATACTAGGGATCAACAGAGCTGAGAGACCTGGAGGAAGGCGAAGGGTCTCCAGAGATGAAAAATAATAAGAAGCAAGAAAGGAGGAGTCAGTCAGTGTATCCCTGTGATAGTGAAAAGAAACAGTGGAACACAGTAGAAGGAAAGCCCTCTGGTTGTAAACGTAGTCATGTTGACGGAAATGTTTCGCACGGTGCAGCTCAACCAAAGAGCTCACACATGGGGAAGTCGACTGGTAAACACAGACATGTGGATTCAGAGTGTGGACCGAGAAGAAGGCTCCCGTCCCACAGGTGTGCCACCGAAGTATATGTCAGAAGCCGAGGGACTGCAGTGACCGGCTTCTGGTGAGCACATGTTAGAAGCTCCAAAAGGAAAAGAAAAGTGTAGTGTAAATTCTTGTTCAGTTGTTCAATAAAGAAAGCAGTTGATGCTTCCCAGTTCCAGCCTAACTTTATATATATATATATATATTTCTTATTATTCATTATTGATTGGTTGGATATTTTTCTCGAATTTGTGTATCTTCTTGGGTCACTCAGTCAGTTAGGCTGGACGGGGGGCTGAAGGCACTATAGGGAGACTACCATGATGTGATGTGGAGGGATCAGCCTGAGATCAAGAGATGGGGAGGGTCTTATGAGGGGAGTGTTTTATAAAGAAAGGGAGGAAAGGACAGTGGTTTATAAAGATAGGGAGGAAAGGACAGTTGATAGTTCAAGGGAGCTGTATAACATAAAGCCTCCTCCGCACCCACCCTGATGTTTAGGGACTCTGAATGAAGTTGAAGAATAGGAAACTCTTATTACAGCAGAGGGGCGGGGGTGTTCTCGAAGTTGTTACCTCTGAGACAGTGCTTGTTGGTTAGAGGTAAAAGTTTGGTGCTTGAAGATGTTTAATGACTTTTTTGGGGCTTCGAGGACCTCCCTCGGCAGGGGGAATTGTTTATATAAAAAGTTGTACTGTTATTTTATTAATAAAATTACTGCTTTGGCAGGAGAAAAGGAGCGCACCCACCCTGCTGTGCAGGAAACTGTAACACAGTTCCATTCAAGTGGCAGTGACAGTGATGTGCAATCCCTTACATTAATATGAAACCCCTTTCAATGCTTGATTCCATATTTATTTACACCTTCCTATGCACATACACAGTGGGGCTTTTAGGTTTGCCACCTAAAATACAATCTTTTTTCAGCATAAAGAATAAAAAAAACAAAAAAAAACAAATGATCTAATTAGGATGAGCGATTGTGCTAATGTTATCGGGTCTATAGTCGTACGGAAATTTATCATGACGTAGCCGATGCGATAACCCGCCGATGCCATTAAATTCTTTGGGGAGGAACAACAGCTTCATTCTTACCCCCAAACAGGGGGGAAAAAGTGGAATTAACAACTGGGTTCGTGTACATTTTAGGCAAGACAATTAGGCAAAAAGAGTCAAAAGGGAAAATTTAAAAACTATTCCTACCCCTTGCCCTATACCCAGCATGCCCCTTAAACCTTCAGACTCACAAATTAAAAAGTGTCAGAAGACGTATTTTTTGCCCACCATTTTAGTTAAAACTGGACATTGACTATCACTGTCTGGACCGCAGAAAACCCTTTTAAATCTGCATGACCACATAAAAAGTGTGAAAAAAAGGAGTCTTTTAAAGCACCATTTTAGTTGAACGGCCCATTGACTACCCCTGTCCTGGAAAAATGCCCCTTAATCTGCTACCCAAATTAAAAAGTGCGAAAAAAAGGAGTTTTTGTTGAACCCCCATTTTAGTTGAACGGAAATTGACTATCCCTGCCCCGGGACCCGCATGACCCTTTAAAATCTGCATACCAAGATTAAAAAGTGCTGGAAAAAGGAGCCTTTAACCCAAAAAGGGGCAATTTTAGGTTGAAAACCTGGCCCCAAATTGGGGAAAAAATTTTAACCCCATTTTTCTGGACCCCGGGCCACCCCGACCCTAAATTGCATGACCCAAAATTTAAAAAAAGTGCAAAAAAAAGGATCTTTGAACCACCAATTTTGGGAAAAGGGATTTTGACTATCCCTGTCCGGCCGCAGCTGCCCCTTAAAAGCAATGCCCCCAAAAAGTTTAAAAAAAAGGGCAAAAAAAGGATTTTTTAAACCACCATTTTTATTGAAACCCGGCCCCAAAGGATTTTATCCCCTTTTTTCGGGAAAAAGGGTTTAAAACCCCCTTTTAAAAAACTTAAACCTGTCCGGGGCCCCCAAAACCCCCCCCCAGTTAAAAAGTGCTGAAAAAAAAGTCTTTTTCAACCACCTTTTGCAATTAGGACTTTGACTTTTTCTTTCCGGGGACCGAGCATGCCCTTAAAATCTATGACCCCAGTTTAAAAAAAAAGTGCCAAAAAAAAGAGTCTTTGAACCCCTTTTTAGTTTGAACGGGACATTGATACCCCTGTCCTTGACCCGCATGCCCCTTTAAATCTGCAGGGACCCCAGATTCCCAAGTTGCTGAAGGCGTATTTTTTGAAGCGCTTTTTTTAGTTGGCTGGACATTGACAATCCCCTTCCTTGACGCAGCATGCCCCCTTAAATCTGCTGATCCCCCCCAAAGTTTCCCAAAGTGCTAAAAGGGCAGTATTATTTGAAGAGCTTTTTTTGTTGAGGGACATTGACTCCCCCTGCCCTGTACCAAGCAGCCCCAAAACCCTGCATGACCCCAGATTAAAAAGTGCCGGAAGAAATAGTGTTGAAGCGTATTTTAGTAAAAATGGCATTGACTATCCAAATATGTAACGAGCATGCCCCAAAATCCGCACAGGTGCCCTTATGGCCTGCAGAAAATTTGCAATAAGAAAAAAACTATATTAAAAAAAAATTGTTTTCCAATACTGCTGCCCCAGAGCTATTGCCTTCTACTGGGGACATTGTTTTACCATGACATTAGAATGTGAAGCAAACGAAACAGTGTCCCCGGTAGGGCAACGAGGCCCGTATAAATCTGATTTTTTACTGTCAATGGGTTGAAAAGGAAAATTACTGTCAAGGCGGGTGAGGCTGTAAACTGGACTGAGGTTTCTAGAAAAGGCCGAGTTACATGGGTGCGGTGAGGCCCGGGGTGTCATCTGTCATCATTAACATGCAAAAAAAGCCCCCTTTTGATGCAGCAACGAAAGCAGGGTGCTAAGCAGAGTCTGAACGGAAAAATGTGAGTAAGACCTTTTTACCGTTCGGCCACTGTTACAATTGTGAAGAACAAATTTTCTGTTAAAAAACCACATTTTTTACAAGGGGGCCTTTTGTAAAATTAGTTGCACAGCAATGGCCCAAAAAATTTTCAAAATGGTTTTCCCGCCACTGTTAAAAAATTTTAAGGGGGAAAAGCCACTAAGAACCAATTTTTCCAAAGGGCCTTGATTTAAAACTGTATCTCACGCACCAACCCCCAAAACCATTGAAGTGCGAAAAATTTAATTGAAATGAGTAAAAAGTGAGTAAATGAAATTTTTTTCAGGGAAACCGTGACAATTGGGTTTTTTACGCTTCCCCACTGAAAAACCAGCTAAATAAACTTTTGGGAACGAGAAAAAAATTTGCAGTAAAAGATTTTTAAAAAAAAATTTTTTCAAAGACCTTTTTCTTTTTTGAAAGAACGTGAAAAACGGCAACTAATCGGGGACCTCGGAAATTTTGTGGCCACAACATCACAAGACCCCCGGCCTGATTCATCTTGTTTAAAGTCAAACGTCCACATTTCAGTGGAAACCCGATGCTTTTTCGTGATGCTCCCCCGTGCTAAAGGGGCCCTCAATTACCGGGCTTTTGGGGCAGGACAACCCTCTTTGGCGTGGGGGGGCGACTGGGGCCTTCACCCTTTTTGGCTACCCAAAGTCTTTGGGGCCCCAGAACATATCAAAAACTCGTTTTGAGACGCAGATATTTGGCACCAGACTAACCCGGTCTTGTGGTCTATTTGCCCTGTTTTTCATGCTTGTGAATGGTAAAAAAAGGATTCCCAAAAGGCCCCAAATTTTGGGCTTTGCCCAACCCCTGCTGCTGGGGTATGAAACTCACGCATCACTTGCGACGTTGTTCCACTGTGACATTTAAAAGACCGTGAAGGGGAAGAAACAATGTCTCCTTGACAATCAGCACTGTTTCCCAAACCCCGCATTTTACTCTTTTTTGGGGTGGGGAAAAAGTGCTGAGTTTCGCTTTGTAACGGGGGATCAGGGGGGTGGCCACCAAAATTTTGTTCATTTTAGGCCTTAATGCGAGGTCATTTGGAGGAAATAAAAAATCCAAGCACTCATTGAGAGAGGGACCTTTTTTTCCCAAACCCAGGCGGGGGCACTAGTAAACTAAACCCCCGATTTCCTCCCCCCTCAAATCCGGCCAACCCTCTTTCCAAGCAGGGACTCGTAAGTTTTTCCCGGCCATCCCTTCATCCTCCCCCCCTTTTCCTCCGCCCGCTTAAACACGCCCTGACTTGATAGATTGTCCCCTGAGAGCTGAGGTGTCCCTCACCAGCCCCGAACCCAAACCACCGCTAACAAGACCGATAAAGTTGTGAAATTTTTGGGGCCCTTCGGGTTCGACAGAGAGAAAGGGTCTGGCCCAATTGTTCCATCTCCCCCCGGCCTGGGGGACCTGGTTTTCAGATGCCAACATTTTTCCAAATTAAGGGGTCACCACTTTTCCAGCTGACAAGGGCATTGTCCCATGACCTTTTTGGTGCTTTTCAAAACCAAAAGGGAGGTGCGACTTTTTTTCCCCTCCTCAACTCCGGGGGGTAACATCCCGAGATCCCAACCTGCTTGTCAAGCCATGTTCACTTGTACTGCGTAAGGGCCCCATTGCGCGCGCCACAATCGCTGGAGCAGGGGGGGGGTGGAATTCCAGCGTTTGCCAAGCGAGGTTCAGACTGGGCCAGCAAGGGGTGTGCCCCGCCTACGATTAAGGGGGCCAGGAGATTTTACCGTTTTCCCCCAAACCCCCCCCTTGCCTGGCACAAGGTTTTGTCACCCACCAGGGTCGGTCTCGTTGCGAAGCCGTCCAACCCTACCTGTGTTACTCTCAAGACAGATTATTTCAACAGGCCTGGTTTCTCTGGGGAGTGATCCCCGGGGGCCTTGGGGAAAGACCCCGCACCTCCTTTTGGTTTTGAAGGCGTGCCCCCAGCCTGAGAGACCTCACCCCCCAAGACATCCACCCCTCACCCATGACTGTCAAGATATAGGGGCCCTTCGTGCTTCTAGTGCAGTTCGGGTCGATGGACTTTGCCGACACAAAAACAAAACGCTGGAATTTTTGATGACACGTGGGTTTTCCCGGGCAGGGGGGCTTTTCTGGAAAAGAAATGCCCGCTCGGGACTGGTATTGGGGCAGGCAAGGCAAAACGTTGCAGAACCCACGGTTCCCCCAACAGAAACAACATTTTCCCAAAGGGCCCAAAAACCTGGCAACCCACATTCAAGCTTTTGGCTTTGGGATGGTTTGGGTTCAAGTGTTTCTTCTGCTCCCAAACCTGGTAGACAGAAGGCTGCCTGCTAGACTGGCCGCTGTATGGCATGTAGGTCAAACTGGTGGAAGGAGAAGGGGTAGGATGGGTCTCTGGCGGTGGTGTTGGTTCTCAGGCGACAGTGGAGGCTGAAGCGGAGGCTGATCCTTGCTCATGACGCTGAGAGACATGGGAAGCTGAGGAACGCTTGGCCTTGGAAGTGGCAGAGGAGGTGGAGAAAGAGGATGTGAGAGTGGTTGGAAGTCCATGACCGGTGTGGCCTTTTTTCGCCAAGTGTTCCCTCCATTTCAACTCATGCATTCGCTGTATGTGACTAGACATGTTGGTGGTGGTTAAACACCTAAGATTCTTCCCTCTACTGATGCATTTATGGCAAAGGCGTCATATGACATCGGTGGGTGAATCAGAGTCTTGATCGTAAAAAGGCCCAGGCTTGAGGGCTCCTGGACCTTTTCGATGGCGATAAGCGAGGAGCGGTGTTTCCGCTGATCATGGCTGGCAGAATAATCTCAGCTAACTTGTGTGACCGCCCTCTACCTTTTTAGGCGAGACCCGTACTGACACTACCCCATCGTCTTCCTCCTCGTCCAGTGAGGAAGCGCTCGCAAGCAAATTCTGCTGAAAAGACCACGTTGGATCCGCAATGTCGTCATCATCATCATCAACACAGGTGACTTCCTCGTCCTGATATTCTACACCCTGGAGCTGCGAGCTACAAGCAACAGGCACTGCAAGGCATTGCCGACCGCCCGGGATTTTTACCGGTTAACGGGCTTCCTTCTCCTCCTCTGATGGCATCAGCGATTGGGCGTCAGAGCAGACAAAATCATCCTCTTTGGCCTCTTGATCTTTGGAAATGAATTCTGGCTCCAACCGCATTTTGTCATCAAAGAGGTCTTCAGAAAATGAATTATCCACAGTGGTGGGTACATGAGTTGACATTTGGACTGCCTTCGCTTCATGTTGGACGGATGCTGACGATGAAGATGACGACATTTGTGGCCATGACTGGGAGGACGAGGAGGTAAGACTGCTGGATACAGGTTGCATTAACCACTGAAAAACAGACTGGCGATGCTGTTCGTTACTGAGATTCACTGGGCACCGACCCATTGATGACAGGCCTGACTGTCCTGCAACCGACGATACGCTGGCTTGTGTATTGTCGCCAGCACTGGAAGGAACTCCTTCTCTCGTACCTATACCTCCATGTCCTACACCCCTCTTTGCTCGCTTACCACCTGCAGTTCGCTCCATGTTCAGAAATATAAAAATTTAAAAAGGTATGGAAGAGTTTTTGACAGTCTCTTATTGAAAGATGGCATATCACAGTTATTCTTAAATCCAATTTCCAACAGCCTACTAGGCAGGGGCGTCGCTAGGCAGATTCATTCGGGGCACGAGCCCGAATGAATCCGCCTGTGCCCCGAGTCTCGGCGTCTCCAGGCCGCTGCATGGGCCTGGAGCGCTCCTGTGTGCGGGCGGCGCCCGCCGATGTCTCTGACTGCGCGGCGTTTCACAGCAGCCGCGCAGTCAGAGTCGGGGAGGAGGCAGGACGGATCGTTCCCGTCCTGTCTCCTCCCCTGTATGTACGGTGCTCACGAGCGCCCGTACATTACATCTGAGCGTCGCAAGGGGCGTGACGCGCCGCTTTCATCACCCCCCTGCGACGCTGGGATCCTCTAAGCCGGCAGATATGCCGGCCGAGGAGATCCCGGGCCCCGCGAGACGGCGTAAGCAGCGTGATGACATCACGCTGCTTATACCGCTCTCAAGCTGCAGGACCAGGACGCGCGGACCGGGCCTCATTAGGTAAGTAGGTTTTTTTATTTTATTTTTATTAGGTAAGGGGGCAAGACACTGGCTACAAGGGGGGCAGGGCAAGACACTGGCTACAAGGGGGGCAGGGCAAGACACTGGCTACAAGGGGGGCAGGGCAAGACACTGGCTACAAGGGGGGCAGGGCAAGACACTGGCTACAAGGGGGGCAGGGCAAGACACTGGCTACAAGGGGGGCAAGACACTGGCTACAAGGGGGGCAAGACACTGGCTACAAGGGGGGCAAGACACTGGCTACAAGGGGGCAAGACACTGGCTACAAGGGGGCATAATGGCTACAGGGGCAAGACACTGGCTACAAGGGGGCATAATGGCTACAGGGCCAATAAACTGGCTACAAGGGGGCATAATGGCTACAGGGAAAAGACACTAGCTACAGGGGGCATAATGGCTACAGGGGGCAAGACACTGGCTACAGGGGGCATAATGGCTACAGGGGCAAGACACTGGCTACAAGTGGGCATAATGGCTACAGGAGGCAAGACACTGGCTACAGGTGGCATAATGGCTACAGGAGGCAAGACACTGGCTACAGGGGGCATAATGGCTACAGGGGCAAGACACTGGCTACAAGTGGGCATAATGGCTACAGGAGGCAAGACACTGGCTACAGGGGGCATATATGGCTAAGAGGGCATGTCACTGGCTACAGGGGGCATATATGGCTAAGGGGGCATGTCACTGGCTACAGGGGGCATATATGGCTAAGAGGGCATGTCACTGGCTACAGGGGGCATATATGGATAAGCGGGCATGTCACTGGCTACAGGGGGGCATGTCACTGGCTACAGGGGGCATGTCACTGGCTACAGGGGGGCATATGTGGCTAATGGGGCATATCACGGCAAACAGGGGGGCATTTTCACTGGTTTCAGGGGGATATTTTGTGGGCATGGGGGGCAGAAACCCGGGGTACAGGGGGTTTAAAAACCTGACTTCCAAGGAAAAAATTTTTACTGGTACAGGGGGCCCTTTTTTACTGCCAAAGGGGGGCCAGTAAACCCTAGCTACGAGGGCAGAAAATTTGGTTTTAGAGGGGCTAATAACCTGGCTAGGGGGGGCTAAAACCCTTTGTTTCCAGTGGGCCAACCAGGTATAGGGCCAAATTTTTAAAACCTAAAAAGGGGGAAATTTTTTTCCATTTGGGGAAATTAGATGGGGTTTTTGGGGAGGGGCGTCCCCTTAGGCTTTTTTATGGGGGTGCCCGGGCCCCGAAAAAAACCCCCCTTGTGCCCCGGTCTCCCGGGCTCCGGGGCCTCTGCGTTTTGGGCCCGGAAGCCCCGCTGCTCTTCAGCTGAAATGTGCGCCCGCGGGACCCACACACAGCGGGGGGCCTTTCTGCGGGGCAAGAGCGAGCGCTCCCTGCCCCGCAGACAGGTTGGGCCCGCGGGGGTCCTACACCGCAAAGGCTCCCCGGGCCCCCCACAGGGAAGAACCCCCCCGCGTCCCGTGCCCCCAAAACCGGGGCACGCCCGCGATGTGTGTTGCCCACGCGAGGGGCCTGCCTTCCCGGGCGCACAGCGCCATGGGCCGTGCCCCGGGAGGAGCTCCCGGAGGAGCGGGGCTGAAGGGGGATGGAGCGCTCTCGGGGGGGGGTTAAGGTGAGTTTTAATTTTGGGGGTTATTTTTATGGGTTTTTCCCTCCCTTGGGGGGCCCCCCTTTATGCTGCCTGTCCCCCTTCATAATCCCTGCCCTGTGGCCCCCCCAAAAATCCCTCCCTTTCCCTTTTATAATGCCTCCCTGGGGCCCCCAAATACTCCCCCTGTCCCCCAAATTGCCTCCTTGCCCCTATGGGGGCCTCCCCTGGGGCCCCCCCAAATTATGGGGCCTTTTCCCCCCTAAAATTTCCTCCCTGGGGCCCCCCATACCCTGCCCGGTGCCCCAAAATTCCCTTTGCCTGTGGCCCCCCATATGCTGCCTTTGGCCCCCATAACCCGCCGTGGCCCCCCAAATATCCTGCCGGGGGGGCCTTTTATCCCTGCCTGTGGCCCCCATATCCCTCCCCTGTGCCTCTAAAATGCCTCCCGTGGCCCCCATAAAACCTGCCTGTGGCCCCATATCCCTGCTGTGCCTTTTAAAAATCCCCTGCCTGGGGCCCCCATATACCTGCCTGGGGCCCCCATATCCCTTTTCCCCCTGTGCCTTTTATAATTCCCTTTCCTTTGGCCCCCATACCCGCTGGGGGCCCCCCTATTACTGCCTGTCCCCCATAATCTGCCTCGTGGCCCCATATCCCTGCCTGTCCCCTTTTTATCCCCTGCTGGGGCCCCCCATACCCCTGCCGTGCCCCCCATATATGCCTGTCCCCCCCTTACCCCTGCCTGTGGCCCCATACCCCTCCCCTGTGCCCCTTTTATGCCTCCCGGGGGCCCCCTAAAACCCCTTGCCTGGGGGCCCCCATACCCGCCTGGGGCCCCCCTACCCCAGCCTGTCCCCCAATAAATCCCTTTCCCTGGGGCCCCCCAAATATCCCCCTGCCTTTTGGCCCCCATTTTCCCCTGCCTGGGGCCCCCCCCCCCCCCTTACCCCTTCGGTCCCCCCTTAAAATACTGCCTGCCCCCCTATAATGCCCCCCGGGGGCCCCATTTTTCCCTGCCTTTTCCCCATTTTTTTCCTGCCGGGGCCCCCATATCCCTTGCCTGTGGGCCCAAATATCTGCCTGTTGCCCCTATAAAACCTTGCTTTTCCCCCCTATATACCGGGCCTGTGCCCCCTTTAAAACCTACCGTGCCCCATATACCGGGCCTTTGGGGCCCCCAAAATCCTGCCTCATTGCCCCATTACTCCCTAAAGTGCCCTTAAATACCTGTTTGGGGGCCCCCTTATACTGCCTCATTCCCCCATATACTGCCTCAATGCCCTATATCCCTTTCCTGTGGCCCCATATACTGCCTGTGCCCCCTTTACTCCCTTTGGGGCCCCATTCCCCCTGTGGCCCCTATATACTCCCCTCAGTCCCCCAAATATACGCCGGGCCCCCATAAAACTCCCCTCAATGACCCTATATACCTCCCTGGGGCCCCCTATACTCCCTTTTCCCCCCCTATACCTCCCAAAGCCCCCTATACCTCCCGTCCCCTTTTATACTCCCTTTCTTTTGCCCCTATTACCTGCCTCAGTGCCCCTATATCCCTGCCTAAAATGCTCCAATAAAACTGCCTCAGTGTTTCCTATTACTCCCTCATTTGCCCCTTATTTTCTGCCTCATGCCCCATATATGTTTGGTGGCCCCCATATCCCCTTCCCCTTTTGGCCCCCCTTTAAAACCTGCCTGTGGCCCCATAATCCCTGTGCCCCCCAAAATACTGTTCAGTCCCCTTTTTTTTACCAAAATGAGGGGCTTATATCCCCTATAAGAAAGGGTTCCCGGGAAATGGGGATTCTAAGATATTTGTGTCCAAATCCTCAGGGACGAGAAATTGGTGGGAGCAATCAGGAGAAGGTGTGAACCCCGGGTGGGAAAGAAAAAGGGAAAGTGAAAAGGGCGCTGATCAGAAAAAAACGTCCCCCGGTGAAATGATAAATTTTAACTCAGTGTTTTAAACACTTATTTTCTGGGTTACCCTACAAAATAGTATCTTCCCTAAAATGGCCCCCGTTTTTGGCGGTGAAAATGTCTGCAGAGCGTCTACATTAAAAACTAGTAATTTTACCACTTTTCTGGCCCTGTAACGGTGGTATAGTAATTTAAGCCTGTTTTACAGCTGGTAGTTTCCCTGTGGGGGGTTTTTGGGGTTCGGTCCAGGGTCTGGGCAGGGTTATTTTGAGCCTTTTAAATTGTAAAAGTTTTGGGTCTTGGTTTTGTTGGAATGTTTTTAAACCCCCAATCACTTGTCGGTTTGATTTGGTCCCTGTTCGGGGGATTAAATTTGGTTGAAGTTTAGGGGTAAATTGGGCCCAAAAAAGGTTTAGAAGTTTTTAAAAAAGTAAAAATTTGTCATTGGGGATTTTTAATGTGCGTGAAATGCTGAGGAGAGGGGCGGGATCTGTTTTGGGATGTGCAGAAAAAATTGTGACAGGAACAGAAGGTTTTTTCTGTAAAAAAACATCCGCAGTTCACAATGAGGCGGGGGGAAAAAAAACAAAAGGGGGGCCCCGCCCGGGATATTTTAGGACCCTTGCAACGCCCCCGGGGTTTTGGGATTGAGGGTAGGAAATTGTAGGAAATGCTGAAAAAAGGGGAGTCTAAGATTTTTTGGTTTTTTACAAATTTTTTTTTGGAAATTTGTTGGGACGGGAGAAGGGCATGGCGTTTTGGGACAGTGGAGAAAAAAGAAGAAAAAAGGAACAATCTTTAGGAAAGGGCTCCTGTAAGGCACTAATTGGGGAACTGCAGTGTAATCAATTTTTATTTCTCCTGACCTTTCAATTTAAAAGGGTTTTTTCTGTAAATATTTAACCCCCTAAACCCGGGCCCCCTTTTTTTAGGGACACCTGTCCCAAAAACCGTTAAACTTAATTTTTAATCACCCAATTTTACAAAGGCGGCAAAACCCGTGATTTAGGCAAAGTAGACATGGGCAAGACAATCTCCTGGGAGTTCAAAATGAGCATCAGTTGGGGGAAAAAAGGTGATTTGAGTGGCCCTTTGAACCCTGGCCCGGTTGTTGGTGCCAGAAGGGCTTTGGGCGAGTTTTTTTCAAAAAAAAAACGCTGATCTCCCGGGGTTTTCACCACAACCCCTTTAGGGTTTACAGAGAATGGTTTCCCAAAAGGAAAAAAAATTTCAGTGAGCGGCCCCGTCCTGTGGGCGGGGGAAATGCCTTGTTGATTTCAAAAGGTCCCAAAAGGGGAATGGGCGACTTTCGGCTGATAGAAAGGCAACAGTTTACTCAAAAAAGCCACCCTTTTCAACCAAAAGGTAGGGAAAAAGAGATCCTTTTAACGCCCCGGGACGGGAACTTTGAGGCCAATGGGCTACAGCCAAAGGGCCACACCGGGGTGCCACCCTTTCGCTAAGAAAAAAGGAAACTGAGGCTCCAATTTTTCCCCCAAACTCATCGGGAAAATTTGGGCAGTAGAAGATTTGGGAAAAAAAAAGTTTGCCTGGTCCCGAAAGAGTCCCCGATTTTCTGCCCCGGGGACATTCGGATTTTGGATGGGTTTAAATTTTTTGGGGTCAAAAACATGAAAGCATGGTTTCCCTTCCCGGGTTGGATCAACGGTTTTAAAGGGTGGTGGTTGGTGGTGTCCCTGGGTTTTGGGGGAAAATTTTTTGGGCAAATTTTTTTGGGGCCCCTTGGGACCAATTGAAACATCGGTTTTTCAACCCTTGTGGAAACTATGCCACGAAGAATTGAGGCAGTTTCTGAAGGCCCAAAAAGGGGGGCCAACCCCTTATGCATGGTTTTACCTAATAAAATGGCCGGTTATGTACAAACCCCAGTTCACAATGAGACGCAAAAAAAACCCTGGGTTTGCACCCCGCCCCCCACTCCGAAAAAATTAAGGGCCCGAGCCCGGGGTGTTTTTTTGGGGCCCTAGCAAACACCCCCGTACTAGGATTAGAAAAAAGGGAAAAATTTAAACAAAAATTTTGTTTAAATGGGGGTCCGGTGGAAGAACCCTTTAAAACAAAATCAACGGTTCTTTTCCCTTTAAATCCCTGAAAATTTTACAAATGCCCCGTAAGGGACTTAACAATTAAAAAGTTTTTCAAACCCAAATATCGTCTGGGACCCCTTAGCGCCAAACTTGAAAATTCCCCCCAACCCCCCCCCCCCCCGAATAAAAAAAATAAAAAAAAAAAGTTATATGGATTACATATGGCGGTTTTTCCACCAATTTACCCCCGGGGGCAGTTACTATGAAATAAGATTGGGAAAACAATTTGCGTCAAGGGGCACGAAAATTTGCGCCCAAATGAGACGCACTGAGTTTAAAAAGAAGGGATTTTAACAGTTTTTTTCTGGATACATAATGGGGTTTTTGGGCCCCAATGACAAAGGCGTAATTTACTATAAAAAAATGTACAACACAAAATTTTAAAAGACAAAAAGAGCTCCTGCGCCCAAAAAGACACAAAGGACTGCAATAAGGGGTATTTAAATGTTATTTTTGGGTTTAAATCATCTTTGGGAAAAACTGACTACAGGGCAAATTTACCCATAAAAAATTTATTTTTAAACACTTTTTGCGTACAACGGGCTCTTTTTTCGGCAAAAAGACCCCCGGGCTTACCCACTGACAACCACGGGGTTAAATTTTCCCCCAAAAAATTGTATTAACACAATTTTCATACAAATGACTCAATCACCAAACAGAAATTTCGGACTGCAATAAAGGAAAAATTTAAAAAGTTAATGGATTTAAAATGGTGGTCTTCGGCCCCACTGGAAAAAAAAGGCGTTTAATTTACTAAAAATTTTTGTATAACACAACCCGACTCAAACTTCCCAAAAACAAATTTTAAAAGTTTAAAAGGGAATAAATTTCGCCAGTTTTTATGGGGAAAAAAACCTTTACCCCGTAAAATGGGTTTTCCCAATTAAACTGTAAAAAAAACAAAATGGGGCAATTTTTTACCATCAAAGGGCTTTCGGCCCCAAAAAATGGGAAAAAAACAATGCTTTTTTCAATTCAAGGTCACAGGGAAACCCACTGGGCTGCCCAATGTCACCCCTTCCCTTTTTCCAAAACCTCTACCCCACCACCCCCCTCCCTCCCACCGCCCGCGGGCCCCCCCGCTGGGAAAAAAACCCGTTAGATATCCTTTTAAAAAGTTCACTAAACCCAAAAAAAGGGAAATGAAAATTTCCCCTTAAAAAACTCTATTCTAAGCTACCCGCTTAGGGGGGGATGGTTTTTTTGGGATTAAGGGGGGGAGACATCTCTAAAAGCTGTTAAACAGGTGGTTTATTTAACGCCCCGATGTCCTGCTGTGAAGTGAAATAGTTAAGAAAGAGCTGAAAGCCCAAATGCCCGTTGCATAGTTAAGAGGTTTCGTTTTTTTTGCAGCCAATTTAATCCATACAACTGCCCCAAGTGGTTGGGCCCTTGTTTCCTCTTCCCCACCCCCCCCTTTCCTCCCGAGCCGATTGGTGGCTTTCCAAAAATGACAGGAAAACGCTTTTTAAAAATGGAAACGAGGTTTAAAAATTATCTTAAATTGTCCCTAAACCCATCGGGGTGGAAACGGGGAAAATTTCCCAAAGCCCAAAAAGCCGTGCCGATTTAAACTTTTGTCGATAATATCGCTCATCCCTAGTCATAATATTAGACCTAGTCATTCATTTGTTCAGGAAAATGATCCAGTACTATATATGTGTAAGTGGCAAAAGTATTGCTACCATTATCTGGTATGACTCCTAGTGCAGGAACAACTGCATCTAAATGTTTCCAGTAATTGTTGATTAGTTATGCACATCAGCGCCATACAAAACAGCTTCAACTCAAATGTTATGTTGGTGGGTTTCTTCCCATGAACTGCTCACTTTTATGTAGAAATGTAGAAAATCCTGAAGGGTTCATAAATATACAAATTTATATATTTGTAATGGAATCTGCTTTCCTACCTTAATGCTCTGAGACTGAATGGGAAAAGTGGAGCGAAAGTTTGTATATCCCCTCTATGTAAAATGTTCTTAAAAATCAGTTTTCACTGGCAGCATTGTATTTGTGTCTGAAGGGAAAAGGAAACCTTATCTTTTAAGTGTGATGGATTGTACTTTTGTCATTGTTCTTCCCCAAACACCCGAACTTCACAGTTATTTCAATTCTCTCGCCCACTTAACAGTGCCAGAAAGACTTGCGTGTCAAATTTCTACCTATAAAACTCCTACAGAAAAAATGTAATTGGCACACAAAAGCCACCAGAATCCTAAGTCAACAGGAGAGCTTAGCTTAGGTGAAACTTAGATTTTAATAAACAATTTGAAAAAAAAAATAAAAAACACAATTATAAAATAAAAAAAAAAAACCCAAAACAAATAGAAGGAGACCTTTTTGGACATGTGGTCCTTATTCACAGTGTCCACACTTATGGGTACATTTCTTTTTCTTTTTTCTATGGTTACCCAAGTATCGGCTTACTGTTTTTGGCCACATGCAGCCACTTTTCATTTTTCTGTATGTAGGAGTAGACCCTGTAATTAGGGTACTGTGCCACCATAAAAACAGACCAGGGCACCCTGGAAAACATTGCTGATCGTATCAGATCGGGGAAGATCGAACCCCCTGTATGGCGGGGGTAGTGGACCCCCCCCGGGGACAACCCGCAAGCGTGAAAAAAGCCACGCCGGGGAAACGGAATTAAGTACCCCCGGTTTTTCCCAGACCCCGCCGAAAGGGGGATGGATTGCGCGGCGTGAGGCTCCAGGTGCCCCCCGAGTTCTTCTTGCGGTGGCCCCGAGGTGCAGGTGGTACGAATCTGTCGGGGAAGTCTTTGTCGGGGGCAGGCAAAAAGGTCAGGGCAGGCGGCAGAGGTTCGGGGTCGTAGCAGGCGGGAAGGGTCGGGGCAGGCGGCAGAGGTTCGGAGTTGAAAAACGTAGCGGGGGGTTGGTAAAGGTTTTAAGCAAGGGGGTATGTTTTTGGAACGCTTTCTTGGGCAGGGGGCCAACTGATCCAGAAAGAGTGTTGGGGACGTAACCTTAAGTAGGGGGGGAAGGGCCTGGCAATTAGAATAATCGGGCGCTGGGGCCCTTTTTAAAACCCCGGGAACGAGCCCCGGCGCGCGCCTGGCCGGCACCCCCCTTTCGGGCCCCCCGGCCCGGGGCAGAGGGCGGGGACGGACGGAGCCCCCGGTCGGTAAATCCCGGCAGACGCAGCCCCCGGTCGTCCGCGGCCGCGGCGGGCACCCCCCGGGGGGCACCCGGGGGGGGGACCAGGTGCGCCCGGGCCCGCGGGCCCGGGGGGCGGGCAGGGCCGTACAACCCCTTAATACCCAGGGAATGGAGTGAGAAGTTTGGGGAAAGGGCAAAAGGGGAAAAATGGCTAGACCTATTAGGAGCTTGAGTGGGGTATAAACCAAAGGAGGTCACAACTGGATTTTCTCCATTTCTGCTTATGTTTGGTCACAATGGAAGGTGACAATTCAGCACGATTCTTACTCTCAAGGAGCGGTGGGTGGAGGAGTTGACTCCTCAGACCTAGATAAAGAAGTAGAGTTGGATCCTGTAAAAGATTTATGACTTGGTGGCAAAAAGGCTGAACCCACAGGAATTAGCTGTCAATAAGAAGCTCAAGCAACTTCCCTTGCAAGTGATGGTGATGGTGAAAGATCAGAAAGCCAGTACCTCTGAGAAACTACAGCAGAAATGGGAATACCAGGCCCATGAAGTACAAAGACAACTTTATCCTGAGATACCGGTCTTCAAGTTCAAGCTGGAAGGGAAAGCAGGTCTCCTTTGTCGAGTTCACTGTAATATGTTACGGCCTTCCACATTTAGATTTCCAGTGCCAATAGAATGTGTACATTTTTTCACTCCACTAGCCCGTCAGGTGCTTGTAACATAATGTTGGATGCCACTGTCTCTCCCAGCAGTGCCTTCTGCACCCCAAGAAGAGATCCAGCCACCAGAAATTAAAAAGTCACCTGCAACTCCTGCAGGGTCCAAAGAAGGAGATTCTGAGATATGCCATTCCCAGAGAGCCATTTTAGGAAGTTTCCCGCCCAGTACAAGGATTATGCTCTACAAGTTCTGGTTGCCGGACAACTGACAACTCGAGGGGGAAAGATGTAGGGGTAGACCCCTAGATTAGGATTTTGGACACTAGGGATCAACAGAGCTGAGAGACCTGGAGGAAGGAGAAGGGTCTCCAGAGATGAAAAAGAATAAGAAGCAAGGAAGGAGAGAAGAAACAGTGGAACACAGTAGGTTGTAGTCATGTTGACGGAAATGTTTCCTCACGGTGCAGCTTAACCAAAGAACTTAGACATGGGGATGTCAACTGATAAATACAGACATGTGGATTCAGAGTGTGGACCGAGAAGGAGGCTCCCATCCCACAGGTGTGAATATATATAGAGAAGGAAATAATTATTTGATCCCTTGCTGATTGTGTAAGTTTGCCCACTGACAAAGACATAAACAGTCTATCATTTTAAGGGTAGGTTCACTTTAACAGTGAGAGACAGAATATCCAAAATAAAATCCAGAAAATCACATTGTATAAATTATATAAATGTATTTGTATTTTGCAGTGAGAAATAAGTATTTGATCCCTCTTGCAAACAAGACTTAATACTTGGTGGCAGAACCCTTGTTTGCAAGCACAGCAGTCAGATGTTTTTTGTAGTTGATGTTGAGGTTTGATCACATGTCGGGAGTAATTTTGATCCACTCCTCTTTGCAAATCATCTCTAAATCTTTAAGATATTGAGGCTGTCACTTGACAACTCGGAGCTTTAACTCCCTCCATAAGTTTTCTATGGGATTAAGGTCTGGAGACTGGCGAGGTCACTCCATGACTTTAATGTGCTTCTTGAGCCACTCCTTTGTTGCCTTGGATATATGTTTTGGGTCATTGTCTTCCTGGAAGACCCAGCCACAACCCATTATTAATGCAGGGCAGAGGGAAGGAGGTTGTCACCCAGGATTTTACGGTACCTGGCTGCATCCATTCTCCCATTGATGCGGTGAAGTAATCCTGTGTCCTTAGCATAGAAACACCCCTAAAACATAATGTTTCCACCTCTATGATTGACAATGGGAATGGTGTTCTTTGGGTCATAGGCAGCATTTCTCTTCCTCCAAACACGTTGAGTTGAGTTTTTGGCTCATCTGACCACAGCACCTTCTCCCAATCACTCACAGAATCATCCAGGTGTTCATTGGCAAACTTCAGATGGGCCTGCACATGTGCCTTCTTGAGCAGGGGGACCTTGCGGGCACTGCAGGATTTTAAACCTAGACAGCTTAATGTGTTACCAATGTTTTTCTTGGTGACTGTGGTCTCAGCTGCCTTAAGATCATTAACAAGTTTCCCCGTGTACTTTTAGGCTGATCTATCACCTTCCTCATGATCAAGGATACCCCACAAGGTGAGATTTTGCATGATTCCCCAGATTGATGTCGATTGACAGTCATTTTGTATTTTTTCTATTTTCTTACACTGCACCAAAACATTTTCTCCTTTCTCCCCAACGTCTATTATGGTTTTATACCCCTTCCAAATTTGTGCAGGCCTATGATCTTGCTCGACATCCTTAGAAAACTCTTTGGTTTCCCCATGTTTTTGGGTTTTTGAGTTGACTGATTAATTGAGTCTGTGGACAGGGTTTTAAAAAGGGACATTAAAAAGACAGCTGCTTTAATGGGGAAATTAGTTGTTTTTGACTTTTTCGGTCTGTAGGGCCAGAACTTTAATGGTTTGAGGGGTCAAATCCTTATTTCCTCTTTTATACAAGTTAAAATCAACCGCCCCTTTTAAAAAAATAGACTTTTCATGTCTTTGTCTGGGCAAACTTAAAAAATAAACAAAAAAAAGAGATTAAAAAAATTTAAATAAATAAATTTTTTGCAAGGGGGCAACAGCAGGAAGGGGGTGTAAAGGGGTCTATATACCCCTTCCAGGTTTTTCAGCACCTTTTGATTCCAGACAGATACCCCAATGTAAGGGAGCCTTGGGGAAGAAAGGCCAAAAATTTAAGTCGACTATAAAACACGTTGGGGAACCTAGGGAACGGTGCCAGAGGGGGCACTCGGGGGCCATCTCGGCGGCTGCACCAGGCGCCAATCGCGGGGGTTCCTGCACTGTCACCCACACGCCACGCTGAGGGGCTTGGCGCCCTGGGCCAGTGCGGTCTGGCCTTCGGAGGCTCCAGGTCTAACACAGGGGGTCCCCCCGGACCGGCACGCGGGGTCCCGGCGGCCCCGCCTCGCGGGCAGCAACGCGTTTATTTCATCATGTGCCGCGGGCCTTCCTCGACGCAAAGCCCAAAAATTGGCTGTGCGACAGAGGAGTGTCCCATGCTGGGATGGACAGTAGAGGAGCACACTGGAAAGCGGTAAGGTGAGTTTTAATTTTTGGTTTTTTTATTTGTGAATCTGTATACGGGCTGTAGGAAGCTATCTATTACTGGTGGTGGGGAGGCTATCTATATACCGGGTGGGGAAGCTACTATATACCTGGTGGGGAATTTCTATGTACTGCTTGGGGATGCTATTATAAATTTGGGCTGGGGGGAAGCTATCTAAAATATTTTGGGGGGGACTAAATATATACTGGCTGGGGAGACTATATGTATACTGGTGGTGGGGAGAAACTAGAACGGCTGTTGGGAGATCATCTAAATACGGCTGGGGGGAGAGCTATCTTAAATGCGGGTGGGGACTATTATATCCTGGCGGGGAGAGCTACTTAAGGCTGGTGGGGAGAGCTATCTTTATAGGGCTGGGGGGGAAGCTATCCATATATGCTGGTGGGGGCTATCAAATAACTGCTGTGGGGGAGCTATCTAAAATTTTGGGGGTGGGGGGAGCTATCTATAACTGTGTAAGCCCGCGCGGGGAAAGGGCTACAAGGGGTAAAATATCCCAGATTTTCGGCTTGTCTTGGGAGCCCAGGTGCATCCACCAAGAAAGGACCCTTGGTGGATGAAAGGCCGTTGAAAAAAAAGATTCACATAAAAAACGTCACCTATGTTTAAACCCTTTACACGGCTCCCAGCCTTTCCTGGGTCGGCCTTTCATTGGGAAAAAGCATGGACAGGGTGGGTGCTACTCCCCATGGCTCCACTCCGGGTTTTCCTGCTTATAAAAGGTCACGGGAAAGCTGACGGGCGTGGGCTGTCCCTCCAGTTCCTTCTTGGGCTGGATTTGTTCACAAGGGGGGAACCAGGGGGACCAAAAAGGTGAGGGTGAGGGAACTAACCTTGTTAGTAAGACCCCAGACAACAATTATTTTGTTTATGTTTTTGCTGTGCATGTTTTCCCATCCGTTTTGTTTTTCTCTTTAAAATAAATCCAGGGAGCCAGCAACCTTTTTTGTCCCTGATTTTGGCCTCTTTTCCATCCTGAAAGATCATCCCGGTGATCCCAAGCTGTACAAGTCACACAGGTGGAGGATGCAGGTCATTTTAAAGAGACTTTTCCCTTAAAAACAGGCGGGCGAAAAAGTGGTTCCCAAATAATGTCGTGGTTTAAAAGGGCCGGCAACAGTGCAACAAGGGGAGCCCCCAAAAATTGATGAGCTGGCGAAGCATTAAACAGCAAACACCAACCTCCAGCAAGGCGGCAACCCCAGCAAAGGCCCAAGGGACCGTGCGGGCCAAAGAGAGACCAAAAGCCTCTTGATCGAGACACACCAGCAACCCTTAAAAAGCAAAACAGGAAAAAACCTGGCTCAACAGCACAGCTCCGGGCCCTGACTACAACCCCCAGGGGGCAGCAGGGGGGCCCCCACGCCCCGTCAATGGGCTGCAAGTTTTACGAAAAAAAACCCAGATGAGAGTGGAGGCATACCCGGCCCCTTTTTGAGGGACCGAGACCCAGCTACCCATGAACCATTTTTCTGACTCCGGGCCCCCCCTTTTTCTTACCGGCGACCACAAAAAGGCCCTTTACCCCACTTGAGAGTGAAGAAAAAACAAGGACTCATGGGGTGAAAGGGGAATCCTACCCCATGGGGGTTAAACTTGGGGGTCCGGGCCAGAATTCACGCCTGGGATTCGACCCCGCAAAGCCAGCTGGGTAAAGAGAACCCCCTTCCAAATTTCACCACAAGTGGCGCAGCCCAACGTCTTACAGCGGTCCAGGTGACGGAGGGGGTGTCGGGGACCTCAAATTTTTTGCGCCCCAACCCTGGATCCAGCGGTGTGTGGGGTACACACCCCAAAGCCTGGACGAGTTTGTCTCCAGTGGAGGTTATAGTCCCACCGAGGCGTTCCTCCAAGGAGCACCCAACCGGGGTCAGCAGGGGTAAGACGCCCTGTCCCCCAAAAAGGGGGACCAAGGTCCCGACGGAGGGGACCTGGCTGGGGGAGAAGGGGGGAAGGTTGCCAACCCCCAAAGAGACACCTCTTGCCCAACCCGGGGGCCCCACTAGCTGGAGCAATTGGACTCGGACACGTTGCCACAGTGTCCCCTATTTGGGGGAACCCCCTGATTGTGTATAAGGCGAAAATCATTGTTTGCAAGGCCCTTTAACACCCGCACATGAGCGGGGGAAATCGGCGGGGGCCATTAAAATCAAAGGACACACCGTACAAGCCTCAAGGCTCCGGAAGTTTGGGACCCGGGCGGCCCCTGGTTCCGCCCAACTCCGGGCCCCCGTATTTGGGGGGGACTGTGTAACGTGGACAAAAACCGGGACTACCCAACCGCGGTACCCCCAAAAAAACCCCCCCCGGGCCCCAAAACAGAGATGGCTGTCGTCTGACCTTTCCCCCCCGTGTAATCCAAAACTGTTTATTTCCCCTTGTTTTGGGGTTTTTGGGGAAATAAAAAAGGGGCCGTTTTTACTTTTGGTAAAGGGAATGTTCCCGCACAGGGGGGCCGGAGGACCCAATGGGTTTCCCTTTTCGCCTGGCTGGGGGCCCCGAGGAAATCCTCTGAGCTCGGTCGCCCCCTTGGGCCCTATCCAGGGGGAACTTTGGCACGGGGCAGTGAGGGCCCAAACGGAGCATTTCCCGGAAAAGTGTGAAGGAATAGAGGGGAAGCCCCAGGAAAACCCGGGGGAAGTTTGGTTACCCCATTTTGTGGTCAACAAAAATATGTTTACCGGGGAAAAAAAAACCCCAACCGAATGGTAGAGCAGTTGGTGGGGCCCCGGCCCCATGTCCGCCAATTTGGGGGCTAGCCCCCCAAAGTGTTAGGGGGACAATTACGGTGGAAAGACCCAGGAGAGAGGGACTAATTTTTTACTGGGCCCGGAATTTACGGGCAAAGAGGAATAAGCCCGTCCTGCCTGGGGTGAAGGTTAAGCCCCTTCCCCATTTTCGGGCCCCCCCAAATTCCTCTGCCCAAAATAGAGGGTCCCCTTTTAGAGATCGGCATGGGCCCTGGTAGGGCCCTCCCAAGTCAGCCCAGGGAAATCAGCACATCTTAGTAGTCCTCACTACGCCACCGCACCCAGGCCATTCCCTTTGGGAACACCTCCCCAAAGAAAACTAAGAACTTTCCCCCCCATGTCACCCCCCACGGGAAACCCGAAAGGGGACTAACAAAGACCCGGGCACCCCCTTTATGTCAAGGGACCAAGGAACTCGCCGCCCCACTTAAATTTACCCCTCTCCGTACCTCAAAAAATCCCCCAACCGTGGTCTGGTGGAAATTCAAAAAAACCCTAAAAGCGATGCTCAAAAAGGTGGTAGATAAGGTGGAGGGGATTGGGGCCACCCCCTACCCACCTCATTTCTGGAAAAGGGGGCCCCAGGGCCCCACAGGTTTCTCACCCTTCGACTCCTTATGGACATCCCCCGGGGCTCCTGGACATAGCCAAGGAGACCTGGGACAGGAAATACCCCCTAGGGGTTTTAATTGGCACACGCTGAAAAAGCAGGACAAAAATTTGGCCGGTTTTTTAACCCCTGTACGGGGAACCTCGCAGGCGCAAAAACCCAGGCCAGGGTAAAAACAGGTCGGCAAGGTCGAGTGTTCCAGCCCGGCGCCGGTATAGTAAATTTTACCACGGTCGAAAGCAAATTTTTGGCAAAGTGGCAGGCCCCCCCTTAGATTACGGGGGGGTCATGAGGTAAATTTATAAGGGCTTCCGCCCGGGAAAAGGAAAAAAAAGTATCAAAATTTACCTGTCAACTTAATTTAAACCCTGGAAGGACCCTCAAAGCTGGGCGGGCAAAGCAAGGGGTGTCCCCCAAAAGGGGGGTTTCCACCCTCCAATCCCGAGTATTGTCCCAAAAACACACAGGAAACCAGGGGGTTTCCCACAAGGAATCGGGGTTTTTTCCGGGAACTGCCCGGCGGGCGGGGTCATTTCACATACATCGCCGAAAACCCGGCCAGAAAGGGACGTTTGAGGGGCCCTATATGGCCCAGCCCCCCGAGACAAGCATTGGAGGGAAGTTGAAAAGGCTGAAGCTTGGGGTATAGAAAGGTCCCAAAGTGGGTGGTCCCCCAAAAGTTTATACCGAAACCGATGGGACTTTTGATTCTGCAATGAAATTTTCGCAAACTCAATGACTAAAAAATTTGGGTGCCCACCCATGCCACGGGGTTTAGATTGGTTGGCGGGTAGGACCTGCAAGGGACATTTTACTTTTACCGACCAAGGCTTTGGCAGGGGGCCCCTCACAAAAAAAGCAGGGAAAAATATTTTTTTTTTCCCCCCAATGGACACTTTCTTATGTTGTCTTCCCCTTTGGCCCACATGGGCCCCGGGCCCATTCCGAGGATGATGGACATCATACTGCAGCCCATAGAAAAATTTGCGGGGAAAAATTGGATGACGTGGTGGTATTTAGTACGGACTGGGAACCCACCCCCCAGAGTACAGGCCGCTTAGATCCCTAAGGCAAAAGGGTTAACGCCAACCCCAAAAAGGGGCCATAGGGGTCGAGGGGCCGCTATAGGCTTGACATTGGAAAAGGGGGGGATTTAAGCCCCAATGGGCCCAAAAAGGAAGCAATTAGGAAAAAGGGCCCCAAACCCGTTTCCAAGAACAGGTCAGGGCCTTTTCTTGGTATCCAGGGGACTATAGGAGGGTTTTGTCCCCAATTTGCCTCCATAGCACCCCTCTTACAGATCTCACAAAAAGGGTCCAAGCCATATGGCAAGTGGAAACCCAAGGGGTGAAAAAAAGCTTTTTGAAATCTTAAAGGTTTCTCTGCAAGAGACCAGGCTCATTCCCAAACTTTAAAGGAAATTTTTGGTCCAGGGAGACCCTCGAGGTGGATTGGGGGCTTCCTTCACAGCTTTGGGGGAAAAAAACACCCTTAGTGTACCTCACCGGAAAACTGCAGCGGCCGAAAAAAACTACTTAAGTAAGAAAAAAAACCCGGGCCTTTAAATGGGCTATTGAGGGCACTTGCTACTCCTGAAGGTAAAACCCAAAAAGAAAATCACGGACTATTCACCTCAAAGGGGAAGGGCACAAAAAAAAGGGAAAAACGCAAGGGTGACCCGGTGGTTCCCCCTGGCTCACGGGTTCAAGTTCTCTGAAAAAACCCCCCCCCGGGGTCACAAAAAGCAAATGCAGATCCCACTGTCGCAGGTCATAACTTTAGGCGAATGTGCTCCAACCCACGGGTCAACAAGGGGGGGGGATGTGAAAGACCGCAGCGGGGAAAGGGTCACAAGGGAGTAAAACCCCAGCCAGTTCGGGGAAAATTCTGGGGGTCCGGTGCAGCCAAAAGAAAAGGGGCCTTGGGGAGTGAAAGGCCTTTTGATAAATAGATGTCACAGTAAAAAACGTCGACCTTGTTAAATCCTTTAGCAGGGTACCAGCCACCCGGGGTCCCTTTTTTTGGGAGTAAGCATAGACGGGGGGGTGTTACCCCCCATGGCCCCACCCGGGTTTCCCCTGGCTTTTAAAAGGTCAGCGGGTAAGCGACTGGGGTCGGCGAACCTCCGTCTACCTTCGGGCTGGAGTGTTCACATGGGGGAAGCCTGAGACCAAAAGGGAGGTAGGGAATTTTAAACCCTGTTAGAAGCGCTCAAAAAGCAAGATTTTGTTTTTTTTTTTGTGTGCATGTTTCCACCGTTTGTTTGTTTATAAAAAAAATCCAGGAGCAACAACCTTTTTTGTACCTGACTTCTGCCTCTTCTCATCCAAAAACCATGGGGTGACCCCGAGCTGTGCAAGCTCAAAACTGGCTGTGGGAGAGCTATGTATATACTGGCTGGTGGGGAGCTAACTTTTTCGGCGTTGGGAGATTATCAAAATTTACTGGTTTGGGGGGAGAGCACCCATAACTGGCTGTGGGGAGAGCTACAATCCCGGGGGTGGTGGGGGAGTTCAATATACTGGCTGGTGGGAGCTTTACCCCAATATACCGGCCTTTTTGGGGAGAGCTATGTATAACGGCGGTGGGGAAGCCTACTATATACGGGCTGTGGGGGAAGCTATCTATATAGGCTGGGGAGAGCTACTATATACTGGCGGGTGGAGAGCTACTAATACTGGCTGGGGGGGAGAGCAATCAAATTTTCTGGCGGGTGGAGGCTATCTATAAAAGGCTGGGGGAAGTATTTAAAAGGGGCTGGGGGGGAGCTATTTATAGGCTTGGGGAGAGCATGTATATACTGGCGGTGGGGAGCATCATATATGGCTGGGGGGGCATTTTTAAATACCTTGCTGGGGGACATCAATATTTGGTTGTGGGGGAAATCATTATATTCTGGCTTGGGGGAGTTTTATATTTGGCTTGTGGGGAGCTATCTATTTTTTTGGCTTTGGGGAGCTACTTAACGGCTTGGGGGAAAAAACTATATACTGCTGGGGGGAGACTATTATAACGGTTGTGGGGAGATTATCTATATTCTGCTTGTGGGGAAAACTATCTATAAAAGGGCTGGGGGGAAGCTAAAAAATATAAACGGCGGGTGGGGGAAGCAAACTAAAACTGGGGTGGGGAGGCTATCAATATGGCGGGGGAGCTATCTATTACGGGCTGGGGGGGGAGAGCTATCTATATACTGGCTGGGGGGGAGAATCAAAAAACGGGTGTGGGGAAGTAAAAAATTTACGGGTGGGGAAGCAAATTTTTAATACTGGCTGGGGGAGCATCTAATCGACTGTGGGAGAGCTATCATATCCCTTCTGTGGGAAGAGCAACATAAATGGGGGGGTGGGGAACTATCTAATACGGCTGGGGGGTAACATAACTGGCTGTGGGAAAGCAATCTATTACAAAAGCGGTGGGGAGCTATTTTTAAATACTTGTGGGGGAAAGCTTTTATATATGGCTGGGGGGGAGAGCATTATTACGCGGGGGAGAGCATTTAAATGGTGTGGACTATCTTTTATACTGGGTTGGGGAGCTATCTATAAACGGGCTGGGGGGAGCATCTTTACTGGCGGTGGAGAGTTCTATATACGGGCTGGGGGAGAGCTACTATAACCCGGGCGGTGGGGAGAGCTATCTAATACGGTTTGGGGGGCTATAAAACCCGGTGGGGGGGGAGCAAATCTAAAACGGGCTGGGGAGAGCTTTCTATATACTGGCTGGTGGGGAACTATGTATATACTGGTTGTGGGGAGAGAGCTATCTGTATACTGCCTGTGGGGAGCTATCTATTTACTCCCTGGGGGGCCCTCGAAATGCCTGTGGGGACCCATTTAAATACCCATCTTCTGGGGGAAAAATATAATACTTACCTAAATTAGGGGACCTATACACCCACCTAAAAAGGGGACTTATATACAAAAAAAATAAAAAAGGGTTTTCTGGGGGAAAAGTGAGGATTCTAATATTTTGTTAAATCTGCAGGGGGTGATGTTGTCGGGGAAAACAGCATGAAGGATAACTTTTGGAGAAAAAAGGAAAATAACGACTTATTTTGGGGAAAAATCACCCGTGATTCACTAAATATAACGGCGGGGGGGAAACCGCAGAAGCCTACTTCGACCCCGCATCCCGGAAGCCAAGGCTACCCAAAAGTGAGGGGAGAAGGGGGGGCACTCTGCCCAAGACCCTGAAGTCCCCAAAACACCAATAACTTACCCACAAATTAAATTTAAAGAATTAGTAGAGCCCCTCTTTGCCTCATCAGGGGGTTTCCCCAAAACTTCCCTCTTTAGCTACAAACCATACAAAATAAGGTTTTTTATCAGTATTTAATATCAATCTTTAGATCAAAGTTTCTAATACACTGCCGTAAATCTTTTGGACCTATGGCCTGATACAGTCTATAGTTAGTTTTAAATGGAAATATGGGGAATACTTAGCTGTAACTAGCTTACATAAAAAATTTTGTTTCCCCGTCAACCACAAAAAGCGTCCTCACCCACGCCACCCCCCGCGAGCTTTGGAACCACCCGGGTTCCTTCATCAGGCATGCATGGTATGGTGTAGGGTTCTGGTTTATGCGGACAATCATCTGGTAACAGGTGAGTATTAACCCTTACAACAACAAGACATGTTAAAAACAATGCACACAGTGCGATTCATGTTATGCAGAGCAATATAAACAAGACAGAATTAGCAAATGGATATTAGTGTGTTATCTCAAAGAAAACATCGTAAATTTAGTATTTCATTAAGTCCCTTAGGGATTAGAGTGTCTAATTTATTTATCCAGAATGCTTCACGCTGGAGAAGTTTGATTTTTTTGTTATTGGTGTCCTGTATAATTACCTCTTCAAGGACACACCATTTAAGATCGCTAACTGTATGTTTTAATTCTGAAAAATGTTGAGCTAATGTAGTTTCCCCAAATTTTCTGTTAGCTATCTCTCGCTCTTTAATAGATGACTGTTGTTCTTTTTTGTTTTTATCATAGTTACGAATCATAGATTTATGCTCATTGATTCTAATTTTAACTGAATGGCTCGTCTGACCAACATAACATCTGCCGCAGGGGCACTTGATGCAATATATCACATTAGTAGTATTACAACTAAAATGACCATTTAGTTGAATGTTATTACCAGTCATGGGATGAGAGATAGAAGAACCTTTTATTATGGCCGAGCAATTATTGCACGCCATACATGGAAACGTACCATTTTTTGGAGTTCTTAATCTCATTTGTCGGTCCATTTTGGGAGGTTTAATATCCGAGCGTACTAGGTCATCACCAATAGATTTTGATCTTTTAAAAATATATCTAGGTTTGTCTCTGAACAAATGACCTAACTGCAAATCCGATTGTAATATGTGCCAGTGTTTATTGATTGCTCGTTTAATTAGATTGGAATGCTTATCATACCTAGAAATAAATGTAAATCTTGGTTGAGTCTTTATTTGATTATGTTTTTGTAATAATTCACCTCTCTTCATAGTTTTAATTTCAAGTCCTAATGTAAGAAGCTCTTGATATTTGTACCCCCTTTGTTGAAATTTTTTTTATAAGTCGATACATTTCTTCTTCATATTTGACATCATCAGAGCAGATTCTACGTGCCCTGATGAATTGACCCTTGGGTATACCAAGGAATAAAGTGGGAGTGTGATAACTTTGTCTATGCAACAGGTTGTTTCGTTCCATTGGCTTAGAATACAGTGTCGTATCAAATTTTCCAGTTGTAACATTCACTGCTTGAACCCTTAGCCAAATATTTGGATGAGTTTTTGCAAATCTTAAATAACAAATCTTGTCTGTCTGACACTAACCAATTTCTTAGATACTTACAGACGCTGGACGCTTCTGAGGTGACATTTATGTGTACTCTTGACGTCAAGTCTTTGTTCACTAACATACCTTGTGAACAGGCTTGCGTCGCTGTAAGAGAAGCTTTATCATGTGATGCATCTATAACTAATACACACATTGCATTTCTCATGTCGATTCTAGATTTTGTGTTACAGAAAAACTTCTTCAGATTTGGTGACACTTATTATCTACAATGCCAAGGGGTCTCGATGGGATCCCCGGCAGCACCAAGCATAGCTAACGTCTTCATGAATTTCTTTGAAGATTTACACGTACATAAAATAAGTCATTCGCCCAATATAATTACATGGCTGAGATATGTCGACGACGTGTTCCTCCTATGGAGGGGCACTGAAATAGAATTGGAGGAATTCATGACATACCTCAATACACGGCATTCTTTGATTGCATTTTCTTTAAATAAACATACTGAGATTATAGAATACCTTGATGTTAAAATCACCAAAAATGTTACAACTGGAAAATTTGATATGACACTGTATTCTAAGCCAATGGAACGAAACAACCTGTTGCATAGACAAAGTTATCACACTCCCACTTTATTCCTTGGTATACCCAAGGGTCAATTCATCAGGGCACGTAGAATCTGCTCTGATTATGTCAAATATGAAGAAGAAATGTATCGACTCATAAAAAAAATTCAACAAAGGGGGTACAAATATCAAGAGCTTCTTACATTAGGACTTGAAATTAAAACTATGAAGAGAGGTGAATTATTACAAAAACATAATCAAATAAAGACTCAACCAAGATTTACATTTATTTCTAGGTATGATAAGCATTCCAATCTAATTAAACGAGCTATCAATAAACACTGGCACATATTACAATCGGATTTGCAGTTAGGTCATTTGTTCAGTGACAAACCTAGATATATTTTTAAAAGATCAAAATCTATCGGTGATGACCTAGTACGCTCGGATATTAAACCTCCCAAAATGGATCGACAAATGAGATCAAGAACTCCAAAAAATGGTAAGTTTCCATGTATGGCGTGCAATAATTGCTCGGCCATAATAAAAGGTTCTTCTATATCTCACCCCATGACTGGTAATAACATTCAACTAAGTGGACATTTTAGTTGTAATACACTAATTTTGGATATATTGCATCAATCCCCCTGGGGGCAATTTTATTTTGGGTCAATGAGCCTTTCATTAAAATTGAATCAAGACAAAAATATGACGAACAGATAAAAACAAAAAAGAAAACAGTCATCTATTAAAGACGAGAGATAGCTAACAGAAAATTTGGGAAAAAGCCCAACATTTTTCAAAATTAAAAACATCAGTTACGATCTTAAAGGGGTGTGTCTTGAAAGGGTAATTACGGACACCAATAACAAAAAATTAACTTTCTCCCAGCCTTGACGGGAAATTTAAATTTTTCATCGAAAGGGGAATTTTCAGGTAATTTTCCCCAAAATTCTCAAAAAACTACACATAGACTGTATCAGGCCATATGGCCAAATTTTTTCAGCATTGTTATAAAATTTGAGTCAAAAGATTATATTAAATACTGCATGAAAAGCCTCTATTTGCATGGTTTGTGCCCTGAGGGGTCCAACCCGGAAGTTTGATCCCCAACCCGCAGGCCCAAGATTAACCTTTTCCCCTTTTTTCCAACAATGGCTGCAGCCGGAGACCTCACCCCCCCCAGGTGGTCGAGTGGATGGTCTGTGCCGTTTTTTGGGGGCCCCTTCCCCATGGGCTCCACGGTGCAGGGGTCACCGACCCCAAAAGGTGGACAAACTGGTGCTTTTGGGTGCGTACACGCTACATAGGATTTCCCTCAGGTCCACATCCCAGGGGAATCTGCGACCTCCCCCCCGGGTAAACGTTCCTGCCAAAGGGGGGGGTCATGGTTAAGCGGAAGGGGGGAGGGCCACCACCCCAAAAGGGACCCTGTTTCTGGGGCCCGGCGTAAAGTTTTAACCTGGGCTAATATACAATGCACACTGCCTCGGGTAATGTCTGGATATGGCAACCCCTGGCCTCTTCGAAACAATACAACCCGACCAAATGAATGTAAAAACTCATTTTTTTCAAATCTTCATTCAAGAAAAAAACAGTCCATCAGACATACTTTATTCCTTTTCAAAAATTCCCAACAGCGTACCCAGCATGAAAGACTCATCCAGCTCATCTAGCAGCCGCTGTACTGTGAGAGCAGTAGGGACGGGGGGCGTCACCCTCCACGGAAGCGACGTTTGGGGAAAGACAAACCCCTCCTTTTCACCATAGGTGATTACGACATACAAAAAAGGGAAATTAATTGTCATTAAAATTTAGTAACTGTCTGAAACAAAAAAAACTTTTAAAAACATCATTTTCAGAAAATACTTTTAAACATTTTTATAAAAAATTTCTGTTGGGTTTTTATTTAATCCCTTGGGGGTTGATGTTCTAATTAAAAAATCCACATTGCTTTCTGCGAAAGGGTTTTCTTTTTTTGATGTCCCTTCAAAAGGGATAGACCTGTTCAAAAATACACCATGGAGTTCTCCCTTTCCGGTTTTCTGAAAAATGAGGGCAACCGAGTCTTCCCCAAATTTTTTATGTCATTGCTCACTTTTGTCATTTTTTTTTGAACGTACAGGTGAACGAGTTCTTTAAATTCTTTTTTTAACATTGGGGTGGTCTCCCCCACTACCCCAAGCCACAAGGGCCTTCAAAAATAAATGACATTTTTGCTTTGCAAGTATGCATACCTCAAATGTTGATTTTATGCCTTTTGTGGTATGTGTATATATGAACCACGATAAGGCTGGCAATTTTACAATTCATACACGGGAAACCCCTTCTTTTTTTTTTTTATTATATCATATTTTTGTTTTTTATCCTTATGTCTATCTAAAACTATTCCCCCAAAATTTTTGCCTTTCGATAAATAAATCTCGGCGGTTTTTTTGAACAAGTAACCGAATTTGAGATCAGTTTGGCAGTAGGGGCCCATATTTTTTTTAATTTTTTTCGATATTTTATTTAAAATCCGAATCCAATAATGAGAATCACCCTTGTTTTTCCCCCTTTTTATTATTTTGTAACAGCTCATCCTATCCTGGCCAAAACATCCCCCCCCATAGTTTCCAATTTAGTTCTATCAATCCCTTGTGTGAATTTTTTAAAACTTTTTTTTCATCTTTTAATTATATGATGTTCAAGCAAAACTTTGCCCGACAAACTGATTTTTTGGTATGCCTTTGAATTACAGGGCATGGTACTTGTTTTAAGTAAAAAATTTTTTTTTTCCATATTTGGGAGTACAGTACAGTTTTTAATTACCGTTCATGTTCTGTATCCAACTCCAAAAATGAACACATGTTCATTAAGGGAGCTAGAACCGAATTAACGGAGGCAAAGTGTTAAGCTTCAATGAAATTATTAAGCTGTTCACCGTCCCCTTCCTACAACAAACATCCACTTTAAAAGCCAAATTCGACATGGGGGGGGACCCTGATGGAAAGACATAGGTTTTTTTAAAAAAAACATCTTAGGGGTTTAGAAAAACCCCGGGGCGCAGGCACCCATGAGGTGCCTTGTTGCTGTATAAAAAAATTTGTGCCCCAAAAACCTAAAATAGTTCTTAGTCAAAATTATTCTAAAATGACAAAAAAAGACGCTGGTTATTAAGGAGGTCCTCACAATTTTGTTCTCACTGCTTCTATCCCTTCCCAAAGTAATTTTGTATATAAGATTTTTAGTCTGTGTGACAAAATTTAACTCTTTACAACCCAAGTTTTTTAAATTTTAAAAATTTCTGGGTATCTTGTAGAGAACGTTGATCTCGTTTGACATATTTCTGAAAATTGTCCACAAAAAAAGCAATTTTTTTCAAAATCGAGTTACCCTGAACTAGGGTCTCCCGGGGGGTTGGTGGCAGATTTGTGTCCCTTAGGTAAAAGTAAAAGATAGGGCCCTGGAAGTTCATTATACAAAAATTTTTAATCGTTCACTTAGAGCCATTTTCTTGGCATCTCCAAAAAATTTTTTAACAATGTTTAAATTTTTATAGGGTCTCAAAAATTTCTTAATAGATCTAAACCGACAGAATATGGCCCCTGTTTATAGTGACTATGTCCATTAAACGGTGCTCCCCTTTGTGGCTTTTTTTATGGTAATTGTTTTTCATTTTTAACCTTTCATTGCCTGCCATTTTTTGCTGTTAAAATTTTTAATTTCCAAAGCTTCTCTGCTTATACTGGATTGGAATAAATTTTAAATTTCAAATTCTTTTTTTAACCGCCTGTAAACAACAGTGTGGTTTTAAGTATGGGTGGATCAAACTGACTCTTTTTGAGAATCGTTTGGATTATAGTGCTTTAAAAATTTTCCTTTTTATACACAGAAAAACTTTTAAGAGTAGAAGAAAAACTATGAAAATCCACATAAATTAAAACAGACATTATATTAATGGAACAATTTTAGCCTTTATTTAAGACTCCCCTGATTTGGATTTAATGTTTTAAGGAAATATTATAAAAGGGGTTTTTCTATTTTTCTTTTTTGGGCTGCCACGACTTTTTTTTGGGGTTTCCCTCTGCCATAATTTTTCCCCATTTCGCGACCCGCCCTTTTTTGTTTTTTTTTTCTAAAAAATCCCCTGTTTTTTTAAGCGAAGGCCCTTCTATTTATAAAAGTCCTCTGAAAACCCAACCGGTATCACTATGTCCTAGCTGTGTTATTCCTTGTTTTTTGAATATACACCATTCGAGACCATCTTCTGCCCAGGTATACACTTATTTTGCTGGTAAACGCGTTTCCGCTGAAACTTTTTTAATTTTTTTTGCACAGTGAGCTTTTAATTTTTGCAATGTTTTTTTTTAAATTTATCATTTAAAACGAACAAACATTTCTGTTTTAAAGAGCGTTTAGTCTCTTCTTATTTTTGATCCCCTCTACTTTTTTCTAATAAACTGAAAGTTGATCGTCAAAAAAATTTAAAACGATCGCAACCGTTTTGTGGCAAACCACGGGCTTTTTATGCTGGTCGTCTTGTAAAGTATTGGTTTAAAGGATGGGCCCAAATCCTCAGGTTTCTCTGAGCCTTTGCATACTCATTTTGCCGATGCATGGGGTAAGAGTGCTTTTTTTTTTTTTATTTAATTTATTAATTTTTTGGGTAAAAAATAAAAAAAAATTCTGAACAGCACTTACATCCAAAAGATTTTCAAAAAAAGTCAGGGTTTGATCCACCCATACTAATACCAAAATAATCATTTGCACAGGCGGTTAAAAAAAAAAATAAATTAAAATTTAATAGCAATGCTCGTTAAATCAGGGAAACATTGTAGGAAGTTTAAAAATTTAACACAAAAAATGGCAGGGAATGAAAGAGATAAAAAGTGAAAACAATTACCAAAAAAAAAGCCGACAAAGCGGAGCAACCGTTAAAAAAGGACATAGTCACATTACAGGAGGCCAATACAACTGTCGATGAATCGTATATAAAAAATTGATAGAGACCCACTAAACAATTTAATACATTGATTAAGAATATTTTTGGGGGATCCCCCAGAAAAAGGCATCATAATAACGATTAAAAAATTTTTTGTAAATAACCCCAGGGGCCCTATCTTTTACCTTGTACCTAAGGACACAAACTCCACCCAAACCCCCCGGGCACCCAAGTTTCCCCCGGGTCAACTCATATTTGAAAAATTGCTATTTATTGGGCCAATTTTTTTAAAATTGTCAAAAACAGATCAACGTTCCTACAGAACCAAGAATGTTTAAAAAAAAAATAAAAAAAACTTGGGTTGTAAAAAGTTACCATTTTGTTTACACTAACATAAAACTCTTTCAAACATTTTACTTGAAAGGGATAGAAAGGAAACAACACAGTGGGACCCCTCCTTTCTAACCAGCAGATCAATTTGTTTATTCATTTATTTGACATAATTTTGACTAAAACATTTTAGGTTTGGCGCACAATTTTTCAAACACAACAAGGGACCTCATGGGCTCGCCTGCAGCCCCGGGGGTTCGCTAACCCCTATATGATTTTGAAAAACCTTGTCTTTCCATCAGGGTCCCTCCACAGCAAATTGTGGGTTAGATATTGGATGATACCTGTTCTATGGGGAAAGGGCATGGTGAACAGCTTAATTTCATTGACATGCTTAACACTTTTTCCTCCTTAATTCGGTTCTAGCTACCATTAATGAACGTGTTCATTATTTGGACGTTGAATACGAAACATGAAGGTACATTTAAAAAACGACTGTACTCCAAACCTAGGAAAAAAAAAAAACTTTTACTTAAAACAAGTCCCATGCCCCTAGAATTCAAAAAGGGATACCAAAAATCATTTGTCAGGGCAAGACGTATTTTGCTCTGACACACATCATTTGAAAAGTAAAAAGAATTAAAAAAAACACACAAAGAGGATATATAGAACAAAAAAGGAAAAAATGGGGAGGGTGTTTTGGGCCCTGGTAGAGAAGGGGTGTTACAAAATAAAAAAGGAAGGGAAGAACAACGGGTAGATTCTCATTCATTAGTGAGTTTCGGATTCAAAGTAAAAAAACGAATATATTTTAAAAAAAACTGGCCGCACGTCCACGACCCAAAATTTGTTACTTTTCAAAACACCGCCGAATTATTTATCGAAATAAAACCTTTTGGGAAAAGCTTATTGATCAGACATAGGGATAAAAAAAAAACTATGAGTATAACAACAAAAAAAAAAGGGCATTTCGTGTATGAATTGTCAAAAAATTGCCCTCCATTTAGGTTCATAATACACATACCCCAAAAGGACATAAATCAACATTAGAGGTATCATACTTCAAAAAGCAAAAAAGTCATTTTTTTTTTTGAAGTGCCCTTTGGCTTTTTTTGGGTTTGGGGGAGCCACCCGCAATGTTTAAAACAAAATTTTTAACATGTTAAACCTACGTACTTCCGAAAAAAAGACAAAATGATGACAATACAATAAAAATTTGGAGAGAGCTCGGTTTTCCCCTATTTTCTTTTAAGGCGCCCCGGAGTTCAAACTCCGATGGTGATTTTAAAAGGGATCCTTAGAAGGTAAAATCAAAGAAAAAACACTCTTGCGCAAGAAGCAATGTGGATTTTTAGTTAGATCACTCAACCCCAAAGGGGTAAAATGAGAAACCAACATGAAAAATTTTTCAATAAAATTTAAAATAGTTGAAAAAGGTTTTTTTTTTAAAATTTTTTTTGTTGTCAGACATTATAAATTTAATGACAATTAATCCCATTAAGTATAATCTTAATACCTACCTGTCTTTAAAAGGAGGGGTTTGTCTTCCCAAACGTCGCTTCCGCTGGAGGGTGACGCCCCCTGTCCATACTGCTCTCACTAGCTACATGCGGCTGCATGAGATTGAGCTGGATCGAGTCTTTCACTGCTCGTGGATACTGCTGTTGCAGATTATTGAAAAGGAATACAAGTATGTCTGATGGACTGTTTTTACTTGAATGAAGACTTTGAATAAACGTGAGTTTTTACTATTCACTTTGGTCGGATTGATATATGTTGTCTAAGGCCCGGGACCCCATAGTCTGCTGGCGGTGCCAAGGACTGGGACATGTGGCGGAACATTGCCCAGGTATGGGGGAACCCATGGAATGTGGCTTGGGGAGGCGTATCTCCTGGTTTGCATGGCCATCTTACTCCACACGGGTTGCTGCTGGAGTGGACCGACGAGAGTGCACTGTCACCATTAATGGATATTCGGTGCAGGCCCTCCTGGACTCGGGGAGCTTGGTGACCCTAGTGCAAGCCCAGCTGGTGAACCCGGACCAACTACACTCCCGCCAAATAGGGGTAGTGTGTATCCATGGTGACACCAAGGACCACCCCACTGCCATACTCGCAATAGAAACTGCCTGTGGGGTTACCCAACATGAGGTAGCCGTTAGGGAAAGCTTACCCTATAGGGCAATTATTGGCTGCGATTTCCCCTTGTGTTGGGATTTGTGGGGGAATAAAATCAAGTGCATGTATGATGTTGTACCTGTAAGTAATGTACGACAAACTGGTGTTCATATAGAACCAGTGCCATTTCCATTGTCGGTCCTGGCTGGAGACCCAGAGGAGATCCCCTCTGAGTTAGAATTCTCTTCCTTGCCAGTCTCGAGAGGGAATTTTGGCACAGAGCAAGTAAGGGACCTTAACCTCGTTAACGCTTGGAAAAGCATAAAGGTCATTGATGGTAGACCCCAGAAACCAGGGGAAGAGTTGGTGTACCCTCACTTCGCCGTACAGCATAACCTTCTGTACAGGGTGAAAGACACCAACAGAGGTGGTGGAGTAGTTGGTGGTACCGCTGGACCCACGTCCGTATGGTCCTGGAGCTAGCCCATTCCCATTTGTTGGGAGGACATTTGGGGGCGGAGAAGACTAGGGAGCGGGTGGAGCGGAACTTCTACTGGCCTGGCATCTATAAGGCGGTGGAAGAGTTCTGTCCATCTTGTCCGGAGTGTCAGGTCCATGCCCCTAGACCCCATTTTCGAAGTCTATTGGTTCCTCTGCCTATTATAGAGGTGCCGTTTGAACGGATTGGCATGGATTTGGTAGGACCCCTCCCTAAAGCGGCCAGAGGACCGCAGCATATGCTAGTGGTACTGGATTATGCCACCCGCTATCCAGAGGCCATACCCCTCCGAAACACCTCCTCAAAAGGGATAACTAGGGAGCTTTTCCACCTATTCATCCGTACCAGGATCCCAAAGGAGATCCTGACTGATCAGGGCACTCCGTTTATGTCCGAGCTGACCAAAGAGCTGTGTCGCCTGCTAAAAATTACCCACCTGCGAACCTCCGTGTACCATCCCCAGACCAATGGTCTGGTCGAACGCTTTAACAAGACCTTAAAAAGGATGTTAAAAAAGGTGGTGGACAAGGATGGAAGGGATTGGGATCGCCTGTTGCCCTATCTGATGTTCTCCATCCGGGAAGTCCCACAGGCATCCACGGGATTCTCTCCGTTCGAGCTGCTATATGGGAGACATCCCCGGGGGCTCCTGGACATAGCCAGGGAGACCTGAGAACAAGAGGAAACCCCTTACAGGAGTGTCATCGGGCATATAGCCAACGTGCAGCATAGGATCACGGCAGTTATGCCCATTGTAAGGGAGAACATATAGTAGGGCCAAGAAGCACAGGCACGGATTTATAACAGGACCGCAAGGGTCAGAGTCTTTCAGCCAGGGGACAGGGTGCTTTTACTTGTCCCGACAGTAGAGGGCAAGTTTCTAGCAAAGTGGCAAGGCCCTTATGAAATCTGCAAAAGGATGAGTGAGGTGAACTACAAGGTTTTCCAGCCAGGGAAAAGAAAGCCGTACCAAATATATCATGTCAACCTCATCAAACCCTGGAAGGACCGAGAAAGTCTGGTGGCTGCAAAGGAGGTCAGGGAGGTCCCAAACAAGGGTTTACCCCCTGTCCATATCGCAGAGTCCTTGTCAGAGGCCCAGAAGCAAGAGGTCAGGGAATTCCTACAGAGGAACCGAGGGGTCTTCTCTGCACTACCCAGCTGGACAGACGTCATTAAACATGACATTGTCAATGAACCAGGTCAAAAGGTGTGGTTAAGACCGTACAGGGTACTGGAAGCCCAGAGGCAAGCCATGTCAGAAGAGGTGAGGAAAATGTTAGCCCTAGGGGTGATAGAGAAGTCCCGAAGTGGGTGGTCGAGACCAATTGGGATCATTCCTAAGCTGGATGGTAGCTTGCGGTTCTGTAATGATTTGGACAAGTTGAGTGAGGTTTCCAAGTTCAATGCCTACCCCATGCCACAGGTCGATGAGCTGATCAAGAGGTTGGGACCGGCGAGCTATATGACCACCTTAGACCTCACAAAAGGGTATTGGCAGGTTCCCCTCACAGATGAAGCCAGGGAGAAAACAGCTTTTTCCACCCCAGAGGGACACTTCCAGTATGTAGTCCTTCCCTTTGGTTTACATGGGGCTCCTGCCACCTTTCAGAGGTTAATGGACATCACCCTGCAGCTGTATAAGGATTACTCAGTCGCATACCTGGATGATGTAGTGATCTATAGTGCTGACTGGGATTCCCATATGGAAAAGGTGCAAACGGTCCTAGACGCAATAGGGGCAGCTGGGCTAACGACCAATCCACAGAAATGCACTATAGGGCTAGAGGAGGCTCACTACCTCGGGTACAACATCGGCTGAGGGCTCATCAAACCCCAAGTAGATATGCTTGAAGCCATTCGGAATTGGCCGCAACCTGTGTCCAAAAAACAGGTTAGAGCCTTCCTGGGCATTTCAGGCTATTACAGGAGGTTTGTGCCAGGCTTTGCCTCAATAACTGCCCCTTTCACAGACCTCAGCAAGTGAGCGTGTATAACGGTGTATATCTCCCTGCCAGGCTTCTGGCATGCACCTTTAGGAGTCCAGACACATGGCCCCCAAGGTAAGGAGCCTTGGGGGAATGAAAGGCCAAAATTAGATAGGTGTCGACAGTATAGACTGTCGACATATGTTTAATGTGTTAGCATGGCTTCCAGCCATTCCCGGGTCGGCCTTTCATTGGGAGTAAGCATAGAGCAGGGTGGGTGCTTACTCCCCATGGTCCACTCCAGGATTTCCCTGGCATATATAAGTCAGCAGGTAAGCTGACTATGGGTGACTACAACCCTCAGACTACCTTCAAGTCTTGGGAGGAGAACCAGCAGGGATACTTACAAGGTGTTAGTAAGTGTTACTTTGTTAGTCAGAGCTCAGATGAGCAGGCTTTTTTTTTTTTTGTATTTGTGCATGCCTTGCACTTCCTTTGTGTTTGCTGCCTAATAAAAATACAGAGGCCCTGTATATTACACCAGAAGATCTGTGTCTGTCTCTGCCTGAAGAAAAACGTGCGCCAAGGTCCCAGAGACGCTAAAAGCTCACTATAAATATATATATATATATATATTTACGAGGAAAAAAAGAAGAGGCAACCCGGCGCTTGTGGTTCCAGCAGTCCAGAGAGAATGCAAGAATATGTTGTATAATAAAAGTGTTGTTTATTCTACAACATATTACTATACAACATATTCTTGCATTCTCTCTGGACTGCTGGAACCACGAGCGCCGGGTCACCTCTTCTTTTTTTCCTTGTATCCTGCACTTCAATCCATTGCTGCCGGGCTGGCACTTCGGATCCTGGGACCTGCGGCTGCCGTGTAACGAGCTCAGAACGAGAGCCCTGTAAATTCATAAGAAAGTTGTGCCTATACACTATTAGCACAACCTCAAAAGGTGAGCACACCCTTTTATTGCTCTCTACAATACCTTGGTGGTTACATACTTTTGTGCGCGCCTTCTCCATTTTTTCTCTCCTTCTTTGTGTATATATACACCTTTCTATGTGTATATATATATATAATATATATATATATATATATATATATATATATATATATATGTGTGTGTATATATATATATATATCTATATATATAATTTTTTTTTTTTTTATTCATTATTGATGAACTGGATATTTTTCTCTAATTTGTGCAACTTCTTGGGTCACTGTCAGTGAATTAGGCTGGACTGGGGTGCTGATGGCCCTAGAGTGAGGCCACTATTACGAGGTGGGCCTGAGATCAGGACATGGAGAGGGTCTTATAAGCGGGAGTGATATTGTCAAGTTAGGCTGGACTAGGGGGCTGAAGGCGCTATTGGGAAACCACTAAGATGTGGTGTGGAGGAAGCAGCCTGAGATCAGGAGATAGAAAGGGTCTTATGAGGGGAGTGGTTTCAGGGTTTATTAAAAAAGGGTGGCAAGAACAGTTGACAGTTCAAGGGAGTTGAATAACATAAAGCCTTCCCTGCACCCACCCTTATGTTTGGGGACTTTGAGTGGAGTTGAAGGGGGAATGGGAAACTCTTGTCACAACAGAGGGACGGGGGTGTTCTTAAAGTTGGTGACAATTAAGGTGGTTTTGCGGAAGGGAGGGCCTTTGGTGGGGGCTGGACTCTCCTGCTGGTGAGAAGAAGGGTGGCGTGGGCCGTATGAGGACTGGGAATGAACTAATGCCCATATTCTGGGTAAAGTTTTTGGGGAAAGCACCTTAATTATAATACTTGATACCTTGGTCACAATATTAGACCTAGTCATTCATCTGTTCAGGAAAATGATCCAATACCATATATGTGTAAGTGACAAAAGTATTGCTACCATTATCTGGTATGACCCCTAGTGTAGCAATAACTGCATCTAAATGCTTCAAGTAATTGTTGATTAGTTCTGCACATCAGCACCATACAAAACAGCTTCAACTCATATTTGAACTGCTCACTTCTGAAGGGTTCACAAACTTTCAAGCACTATTGTATGATCTGGTGTTGGGAGAGGGCACCTATCCACACAGAAGGCATATATAACAAAAATCAAATATATACATTTATATATATTTGTAATGGAATCTGTTTTCCTACCTTAAAGCTCTGAGACTGAATGAAGAAGCTGGAGCTGACAATCTTGATATATAGCACTCTATGTGAAATGTTCTTAAAATCAGTTTTCACTGTGCAGCATTTGTATTTAGTGTCTAGAATGGGAAGAAACCTTATCTTTTATATGCTAGTGACTGAGATTGTACCTTTGTCATTGTATCTTTGCCACACACCCGAACTTCACAGTTATTTCAATTCTCTCGCCCACTTAACAGTGCCAGAAAGACTTGCGTGTCAAAGTTCTGCATATAAAACTCCTACAGAAAAAATGTAAAGCCTACGGAATCCTAAGTAAACAGGAAAGCAATTCTGCATAACCAGGATTAACCAGGATTGCACAATCAAACTGGCATAAAATTAATGACACTCACAGTTACGGCTTCTGTTTATCTATTTCGAGATCCGCTAATTTTCCTCTACTTATGATCAGGCACATTTCCTTTTTTTCTACTACATGCTGTTTTGGAAGCTTTAATGCTTTTGCTCACTTGATTATCCACAAGGGCATAACTAGAGAAGTCTGAGCCCCATAGCAAACTTTTGGTTGGGGCTCCCTACCCCCAGCGTGCCCCCCTCCCCGCCCACGCCCAGGCCGTTACTAGGTAAGAGAGATGATAGAGGTAATAGAGAAGGGCGAATTAGAGATGGGCGAATTTCAAAAATTAGATTTGCCGAGTTCGCCGAATTTTCTGGCAAAATTTGTTGCGACCCGAATTTATTCACGGTGAATCACATTAAAAAACAGCTATTTCCTGGCTGCAGAGAGCCTGTAGGTTGTTGTAGAACATTGTGCCATGCCCAAATATGCATAGGGAGCTTGGTTTGGTCTTCATACAATGCTGTGCTTTAGTATGACACGCACATGACAGACGCCGCTCTTAGAATCGCTTCACTCTTCAATTCTCTGGGCAGTTACAGGGGCAAAACTGACCAAATAAATGAAGCGGGAACGCAGCCTGACAAAGTCATGTCAGCGCCAGCTGGAAAGAACCGAGCTGAGGGCTAAGATCCTACAATAGCGTCAAAGAACACAATGGTAGGTTCCTGGAGCCAGCACAATTCACAACACAGTAAGGGGATGTCATAGCAGGGGTCACTCCACAAGGCCAGAGCATTACACCGTCACCAGATGATTCCACGGAACATGAAAGAACCTGTTCTGTTAAACGCTGAGAAATGTAGAGGCCCCCCCAAATGAGTGGAGAGGGTGTCGGCAGTAATTTTGCATTGATGTCACTAATCATTTTGCCCTTCCTTTCATCCGTCAGTGTCCGCGGTCAACAATCCATCAGTATTGCTTAAGCCAAAAACAAACAGGAGATGATCCAAAACAGAGATGACCAGTAAATGGGATGTTTGCATGTCTTCTGTGTTCTGTATCCACTCCTGCTTTTGGCTAGCTAATCATCAGACAATCCTGATCCTTTTCATTCCTTCTGACAGATGAAAAGAAGGGGAAAACCAAACATAGTGGCAACGTCATAGAGTGGTGGAGGGTGGAGACAGCATTAGGAAACCACATGGTGTTCGAGTGAGACAGCGGTCACTTGGCAGCAGCATGAGTAGGCCAGAGAGTGGCCCACAGGAGCACACAGAGTGGCAGAATGATAGAGTGTGGAGGTGGCAGCAGCAGCAACAGCAGCAGCATCAGCATGAGGTGAGAGTGTGGCACAGTGACAGAGTGTGGAGGTGGGTGGCAATTCCAGTCCCTGGTAAAGACGGTGGAGGCAGATGGAAACTGGCAGCAGATGTGTGGCATCAGGTGGGTGGCAGCATCAGAATAGTGGCTGAGGCAGGTAGCCAGAAGAATCCAGACTCATTTCTCAAAGTTTTGGTGAGGCACCATGACTGATCAAATCTGATGCATAAGGCATTGGTGTGTGGAAATCCTGGCCGATCCATGCCTGATTCATCTTGACAAAGGTGAGTCTCTCCACATTTCGGGTGAACAAGCGGGTTCTCCTTGGGGTAACGATGGCCCCCGCCGCACTGAACACCCGCTCTGATACCACACTACTGGCCGGGCAGGAAAAGTTTTCCACCTGCAGACTCGGCAAGTTGCGGCCACATATCCAGTTTGGCTGCCCAGTAGTCCAGTGGATCTTCTACCTGGGGTGGCAGAGTGCTTTCCAAGTAGGCCACCACCTGCTGGTTCAGGGTCTTCTCCAGGTCCTGCTGCTGCTGCTGAGTACTCTCCTCACTAGGCGGGTGAAGAAAGCTGCTCTTCAACGACTCCAGACTTAGGCTGCTGCTGATGTAGCTGCTACTGCTCCTACCCCCCCAACTCCCCACAGCAGCCGTGGCAGTGGTACGTGACCGATGAGGAACCCCCTGGTCAGACCTGTCAGAGGATGGACCATGGCGCACATAGGCAGCGGCCAACTGACTACACAGGATTTCTCTATAGTACGTCAGTTTCTCCTCCCTCTCGACAGCTCCATTTTGGATCGGTAGTGAGAGTCCAAGAGGGTGGAGAGCTAGAAGTCAACCCTCGGCCGGATGGTGACTATTCGGCTGTCACTAGCCAGACAAATCAGCATGCTGTGGGCCATCTGCACAAATAACTCTGAGGGACTCCCTGCCTCCATCTCCACTGTATACTGCCATGGTATGTCTGGGTGATCTGCCTCGTCTTCCTCATCTCCCTCTACCTCCTCCGGATTCTCCTGCTCCTCCTGTCATCTGAGTAGAAAACCACTCATTTTTCCAGACACTGCTTGTGCTCCAATGTCCTCCTCCTCCTCCTCCAGTTCAGCCCCCATCGGACTCACGTGGCCGTGAGATGTAGTCGCCATGTCTCCAGTCCCCTGACCAGACAGATTTTGCAGCATCTGTTCCAGGACATGAAGCGGTGGAATGATGTTATTCATCCCGTAGTCCTGGCGACTGACAAATAACGTGGCCTTCTCAAAGGGCCTGAGCAAACGGCAGGTGTCACGCATGAGCTGCCACTGGCTGACATCAAAATTACACAGGGGAGTACTCCTGTCCACTTGGATCATCAAAAAATCGTTAACGGCCTTTCTCTGTTCATACAGTCGGTATAACATATGGAGGCTGGAATTCCAACGGGTGGAAACATCACATATCAGCCTATGTTGGGGGAAGCCGTTTCGCCGCTGCAATTCAAGGAGGGTGTGCTTAGCTTTGTAGGAATAGATGAAGTGCATGCACAGTTTCCTGGCCATTTTTAGAATGTCTTGCAGATGAGTGGAAGACTTCGGGAACTTTTGACAACCAGATTGAACACGGGGTGCCATGCGGGGTCCCATGGGTCATCCCTCCTCAGTGCAGCGCGGTTACCATGTTCCTTCCCTTGTCTGTCACCATGGTTCCGATTTGCAGTTGTTGCGGAGAAAGTCACACATCCATTTCTTGTTGCATGACACGGAGCAGTTGTGACTTTGTTCGCCCAGGTAAACCAGGTGTAAAACTGTGTGACACCGCTGTGCCCTGCACATGTGGTATGATGGAGCAGCACTTAAACTTGTGGAGGAGGAAGTGGACATTGGCGCAGGAACAGCAGTTTGACAACGTGGAGGAGAAAGCGGTGTCTCCTGTCCAAGTTGTTTGGTGTTGCTGGGCAGGAGCACATTCACCCAGTGGGCTGTAAAGGACATGTACTGTCCCTGACCCGTAGTTACAGCTCCACACGTCCACGCTGCCATGCACCTTGGAAGAAACCGACAGGCTCAAGGACTGGCCCACCTTCTATTCTACATATTTGTGAAGGGCTGGTACTGCCTTTTTGGAAAATAAATTACGGCTTGGGACTCTCCACCTCAGCTCGGCACAAGCCATTAGTTCTCTGAATGGTGCAGAGTCCACCACTTGGAAAGGGAGGGACTGCGGTACCAGCAGTACCAACAACTTGGACAGGAGCACGGTCAGCTTCTGCACCTTAGGATGGTTGGACGCATACTGTTGTCTCTTTGCAATCGCCTCGCTGAACGATTGCGGCCCCCATGAGTAGCGTTTAGCGTCTGACCGGGAGTTTGTTTGGCAAGAAAACAGCTCCCTTCTGCAGAGGTGGTGGAGCCTTGACTGGCTGCAATGTCATGCGTGCCACTGGGTGCTGTTGCTGGCGGCAGGATGGACCACCACATCTGAGACACATTTCTCCCAGGCCACTGGATGGTGACGCTGCATGTGTTGATGCAGGGCCTTGATGCCAACGTTAGCTTCCTGGCCACGCTTCACTTTTTGCCCACAGATTCTACATATACACATGTTCGGCTCCTCTGGTGTCTCAGCAAAAAAATGCCACCCCGCAGAGTAGGTGATTTTGCCGCCAACTCTCCGCACTGAGTGACTAGTACCGCCGCTGCCTCAGTTAGCCCCTATGCCGCTACTTTCTTGGACCTACGAAGCGGGTGATCTACCCCGTGGCCTTTTGGATCCCTGACCTCGCACTGCTGCCACCCTGATGACTCCCGGCAACACTACCGACTTACTGGCTGCGCCGCTGCCTGACACGAAAGCTGACGCCCTCTTCTCCCAACGATGATGATGAAGCCCTTGCTTCACCCGGCTCCCAAGTGCTATCGGCTACATCATCATCGATTTAATGTTTGATCATCACTGCTGTCCTCCTCAACGGTCTTGGTATGCCGAGGCTGACCCCTCACAACATGACCTCCCATGCCACTCTCCACATAAATACTTTGTCGCCTACTGCAAGAAGCAGGGGATGTCTGCCCCACCACTTCGCTGCCAAGTAGCTGCTGACTGTCCTCAAATTGTTCGTCCTTGCTGTATAGTGGCGCTGAGTAGGGATGAGCGATTATAATCGACAAAGTTGAAGTTGGCACGATTTTTAGGCTGATCGGAAATCTCCAATCACGCGATATTTTAGATGACAATCTTACAGATAATCTATTACTATCGCGCCATTTTCAGCATTTCCTGTCATTTTGGCGGCCAGCCAATCAGCTCTGAGGATAGAGGGGGGTGAGGAGGATGTACAACGTCACCACTTTGTGGTGTATGGATCCCATTGGCTGCAAAAATCACCGTGGACCTCGTTTTATCTATGCTGCTGCTTTTCCCTGTTTGAGATCATACTCTGTCTATTCACACTTCACGGCAGACGTGGCTCTCTGCTTTTTAAACCAATAGCCCTTCTAACAGCTCTGATAGTCACTTCTAATACAAGAAACCATCCACCTACAGCTTAGAATAGAGTTAGATGAAAGAATTGCACTTCTTATTTAGTTAGAGAAAGTTTTGAGGATATCTACTGGTGTGTGTAGCCGCTGGGCTGCGGAGGGGAGGAGGAGGAGGAGGTGGAGGGGGCCGCAGCAGGAGAGGCTTTTGAAACGAGGGGAGATATTTTGCAGCTCAGTGTGTTCTGTGAGCTCTGATAGGAGGTGAAATTGTACTTGTGTTTTCAGTTCTATTGCAATCACTGCGTGTCAGTATTCCCAAAAACCGGCTTAACTTATCCCTATAACTTTTAAATAGTTTTATTGAAGTCCGTGCGTTGTTTGCCCCAAGGTTCAGTTGTACGAATACTGTGTTTACTATTTCCTAGTAAATTACGCTTGTAGTCCCGTGGTGCAAAGGCTGCCATATTTAAACCATATAATATTTAAATCTCTTTTTTTAGTCCGGCGTTGTTTGGCCAAAAGGGTTTGTTGTACGAATACTGTGTTCTAAAATTTCCTATAAAAATTTTAATTTTGTCAGTGGTTTTTAAAGGGTGCCAAATTAAAACCATATAATTTAAAAATTTTTATTCAGTCCGTGCGTCTGTTTGGCGCAAAGAGATCAGTTGTACGATTACTGTGTTCTACGTATTGCCTAGTAAATTACGCTTGTAGTCAGTGGTGCGACGGCTGCCATATTAATCCATATAATATTTAAATACTCTTATTTCAGTCCGTGCGTCTGTCTGGCGCAAACAGTTCAGTTGCACGAATATTGTGTTCTACATATTTCCTAGTAAATTATGCTTGTAGTCAGTGGTGCGAAGGCTGTCATATTAATCCATATAACTTTTTAATACTTCTATTTCACTCAGTCCGTCTCAGTTTGGCGCTAATTGTGCATATTTACGATAGTTTGTTGAAAACTATCAATTGCTAGTCCTACTGGGCAGTTGTAAATCTCAGTGACTGAAGGAAGAACACTGTTGATTCTGTGTTACGGTTCTTCCACCAGACCGCATTTCACAGATATTTGATAGAAACAATTCTGTTTCTAATCCTAGTAGGGGTGTTGGAAATTAGAGGGATTTAAGAATAGCTGTGATTTGCCGTCTTTCAAGAAGAGACTCTCAAAAACTCTTCCATACCTTCTTAAATTTTGATCTTTCTGAACATGGAGCGAACTGCAGGTGGCAAGCGAGCAAAGAGATGTGTAGGACATAGAGTTAGAGGTACAAGAGAAGGTGCTCCTTCCAGTGCTGGTGACAACACGCATGCCAGCGGATCGTCGGTTGCAGGACCGTCAGGCCTGTCATCGCTGGGTCGGTGCCCAGTGAATCTCAGTAACAAACAGCGTCGCCAATCTGTTCTTCAGTGGTTAATGCAACCTGCATCCAGCAGTCTTACATCCTCATCCTCCCAGTCATGGCCACAAATGTCGTCATCATCATCGTCAGCATCCGTCCAACATGAAGCGAAGGCAACCCAAATGTCAACTCATGTACCCACCACTGTGGATAATCCATTTTCTGAAGATCTCTTTGATGACAAAATGCGGTTGGGGTCAGAAGGCATTTCAAAAGATCAAGAGGCCAAAGAGGATGATTTTGTCTGCTCTGACGCTTAATCACTGATGCCATCAAAGAGAGGAGAAGGAAGCCGGTCAATCGGCAAAAATCCCGGGCAGTCGGCAACGCCTTACAGTGCCTGTTGCTTGTAGCCCGCAGCTCCAGCATGCAGAATGTAAGGACGAGGAAGTCACCTGTGTTGATGATGATGATTATGATGACATTGCGGATCCAACGTGGTCTTTTCAGCAGAATTTGCTTGCGAGCGCTTCATCACTGGACGAAGAGGAAGACGATGGGGTAGTGTCAGTGCGGGTCCCGCCTCAGAAAGGTAGAGGGCGGTCACACAAGTCCGCTGAGATTATTCCGCCAGCCATGATCAGCAGAAACACCGCTCCTCACTTTCAAAAAGGTCCAGGACGTCTCAAGCCTGGGCCTTTTTCATGCAAGCCTCTGATTCACCCAGCGATGTCATATGCCCCCTTTGCCGTAAACGCATCAGTAGAGGGAAGAATCTTAGTTGTTTAACCACCACTAACATGTCTAGTCACATGCAGCGAATGCATGAGTTGAAATGGAGGGAACACTTGGCCAAAAAAGGCCACACCGATCCCGGGCTTCCAACCACTGTGACACACTCTGTCTCCGCCTCCTCCTCCTCCGTCACGACCAAGTGTTCGTCAGCTGCCCATGTCTCTCAGCATCATGAGCAAGGACCAGCCTCTGCTTCAGCCTCCACTTTCGCCCGAGAACCACCACCACCGCCAGAGACCCATCCTACCCCTTCTCCTTCCACCAGTTTGACCTGCACGCCGCACAGCGGCCATTCTAGCAGCCAGCCTTCTGTCTACCAGGTTTGAGACCAGAAGAAACACTTTAACCCAAACCATCACAAAGCCAAAAGCCTGAATGTCGGCATTGCCAGGCTTTTGGCCTTGGAAATGTTGCCTTTCCTTCTGGTGGACACAGATGTGTTCCACCACGTCATGGCCCTTGCCTGCCCCAAATACCAGATGCAGAGCAGGCATTTCTTTTCCAGAAAAGCCGTCCCTGCCCTGGCCAGCCACATGTCATCTAAAATTTCAAGCGCGTTCTCTGCATCTGTGTCCGGCAAAGTCCATCTGACCATGATACATGCACTAGTGAGCACGGCTAAGGCCGCTATATCTCTGTGACAGATCAATGGGTGAGCTGGGTGGATGTCTCTGGTGGTACAGGTGGCTCTCAGGCTCGGCGCACTCTCTTCAAAACCGCAGGGACTGTGCAGGGTTCTTTTCCCCAAGATCCTTTGGTAGCATCACGTTCCCAGAGAAACCAGGCCGTGTTGAAATTAATCTGTCTTGGAGACCATCAACACACAGGTCAGGAGCTGTGGACGGCTCTTCACAACGAGACTGAACGCTGGCTGGGTTACACGAACCTTGTGCCAGGCAAGTTGGTGTGCGATAACGGTCGAAATCTCCAGGCCGCCCTTTAAATTGGTAGGCTGAAGCACATCCCCTTTCCTGGCACACGTCATGAACCTCGTCGTCCAGAAATTTCTAAAAACGCTACCGGGGCTGGACTGCCTGCTGAAGAAGGCTCGAGGTTCTGAGCTCACACTTTCTGCCGTTCGCACCCTGCTTCGTCCGCCTGGCGCGTTGCAGCGTCAGCTGGCCTCCCGTCAACCGTTCATGGTTGACGTTTGGGAACACACTGGGAATTCCCACCCTCCACATGCTCCAGCGATTGTGGCAGCAGCGCAATGCCATTACGCAGTACGAAGTGACACACGGCCTGACAAGCAGTGGTGCTGACCTCGGGGTGTTGAGCCACCGAGAGTGGAGGCAGGTAAAAGAGCTCTGCACCATCCTTGCCAGTTTTGAAGAAGCCACCAAAATGGTCAGTGCGGACAATGCCCTTTTCAGCATGAGCATTGTGGTGATCTTAGTTCTGGAACGATCGTTGGACACTCTGAAACATCAGGTCCCACTGGCGACAGAGGAGGAGACGGACACAGATGTGGACACAGAGCCTTCTCTCCATCGAATCCAGAAGGCCCGACAGTTTCACAATTTTCAAACATGTATTTTTTATTTTGATAAAGCACATATAAAACAATACAAACATAAAATGCAAAATATCTACAGAGATGTAGGTATAAAAACAAAGAACACAACAAGGCCTCATTTACAAATATCACAATTGATTGAAAGAGAACACAATAAGAATAGAGAAAAGAACACTGGTCTATTTGAACTCAAAGAGCATGAATATTTAAAAGTTCCGTCATGGAGTTTGATAATAGATCAAGGAAAGTTATGGGTAAGGTAACAGACAAACCCAAACGTGTCAAATTAGAATCGTGAGTTAAGTAATTATACCCTTTAAGTTTATTTAAAGAATCTAGATGTAACCCATTGGGACCATAATTTTTTGGCATGGACAGCCATATGGGGTGGAACCAGCAGGCATGACTCTGAATGATATTGAAGGTTAGTTCTGTTAATTACCTCCGTTATCCCTAGAGGTATGGGTAATTTCCAAGAAGATGCTATTACCATGCGAGCTGCGGTTAATACATGGAACATAATTGTTTGGAATGATGGCGGGTATTGTGTCAGGGAAATATCTAATATTGCAACTTCTGGGGTAGGAGTTATCGAGGAATCTAATACTTCTGAGAGTAGCATTTCCACTTCTCTCCATAAAAGTTTCGTGGTTGGCTATTTCCACCACATATGTATCAACGAGCCTAGAGCTCCACAGTTCCTCCAGCAGAATTTTGAGCAACCAGGGGTCATATGAGATATATACGGTTAGGTGTAAGATACCATCTAAGATGCAGTTTTCTGGATAATTCTATATGGTTAGCGCATTTAGAATGTCGGCACGGAGCTAGTGCAGCTTCTATCCAATCCTCCTTAGTGTAAATTTTTCCCAATTCCTTCTCCCACTTGATAGCATATTCAGGTTTGCTTTCTTCTGTAGGATTATTTAAGGAGCTATAAGCAGCCGACAGGCCTTTTTCAAAACCTTTTTTCTGTAGTACGAAAGTATTATATGGAGTAGGGTAGGTAGGTTTAGGGTGCCATACCAAACTCTGCACTGTGTGTCTAACTTGAAGATAGCAAAGAAATTGGTTCCGAGGAAGGCCAAACTCCCCTCTAATCTCGTCAAAGGATTTAAAGGTATCTTTACTATATAAGTCTCCCACCTTCTTAATACCCCTAGCCATCCATAGCGGAAGAGGGAGATGAGGAGCGGCTTGTAGTAATACCGTTATTGGGCAGTTGTCTCTAGATAACAAAACGTTCTGTGATGGTACAATGTACTTATCCCAGACTACAGCTATTTGTTGCAAAGTCGGAAGATCCCAGTTGGCCATCAAAGACGAGATTAGTATATCTCTAATCAGGAAGGATTCTACCGAATCACATTCCATTGATGCCCAATGATGCGCTTGAGATCCTGTCCAGAGGTATAGAACCGGCTCCAAAACTGCGGCTATATTATAATTAAGGAGATTTGGAACCGACATGCCTCCAAGTTTACAGTGTCTGTAAAGACACTGTTTCTTGAAACGTGGCTTTTTGTTTCCCCAAATAAATTTGAGCATTAAAGATTATAATTATGTAAAATACCTGATGGGAACATGAAGGGTAAAGCCCGAGCTATATACAAAAATTTAGGTAATAAAAGCATTTTTACAACATTTATTCTGGCTACCCAAGACAGAGGTATGTGTTGAAGTCTGGATATTTCTGCATGTAGGGATGTGGTAAGGTCTTTAAGGTTTAAGTCCACCGTGAGCTTAATAGAAGAGGTAATTTTGACTCCCAGATATGTGACATGTGAGTCGGACCATAAGAATTTAATTTTTGGAGTTGGGCCTGAAGTGGAGGAAGGCAATTAACTGCCAGAAGTGTGGATTTGGTCATGTTTAATTTATAGAATGTAAGCTTAGAGTATTGATCTAAGAGGTCCAGAAGAGCTGGGATACATGATAAAGGGTCGGAGCAAATAACTAATACATCGTCCGCATATAAAATAACCTTGTGAACCGAATTGTATGCTGTAACACCCCGAATAGAGGGAAACAATCTTCTGGATTCTGCTAGGGGTTCAATACAAGGATTAAATATCAATGGGGACAATGGACATCCTTGCCTCGTACCGTTAGTAATGGGGAATGCATAAGAAAGAAAGCCGGAAGCATATACCTTAGCAGACGGGAGGGTGTAAAGTGACAGTATTGTTTTCAGAAAGTTACCATTAAAGCCGAACTTATTCAACACTTTTTGTAGATATAGCCAGTTTCACAATTTTATCGGTCTTCATTAGGCAGTGGTTCTGGGTCCAGGGCTGGTGCAAGGAGGCACCAGTTCTCAGGGTACAGCATCTGAGGCAAGTCAGGGCTGTGTTGAGGCGGACAAAGTGGAGGAGGAGGATGAGGTATTCCTGGACACCGACATTACCGATATCCCTGACTTGGAAAGAGGTTGGCATGGATTTGAGGCGGAGGAGGAAGATGAGGAAGATCAGTTTGCTAGTGCCCCTCGACCCAGAGGCTTGGGAAATCAAGGCTCCATCTCTCACATGAGTGCTTGGATGCTCCATTTCCTCCAACATGATCCTCGTATTAAGGCCCTCAAACTGAACAACAGTTACTGGGTGGCCACCCTCATAGATCCTCGGTACAAAGCAAAACTCAGCACTTTCCTTCCACCCACCCAAATAGAGAGTAAAATGCAGTAATTGGAGACCGTGCTGATTGATTAACTGGAGACATCTGTTGCATTTGCTTCATTCTTCAAATGTCACGGTGGAACAACGCCAGCGACGTGACAGCAGTAGAGTGCCAAGTAGCCATAGCGGCAGCAGCAGCAGGCATTGTGGCAGAAGCCTAATGGGTGACCTCTGGCAATCTTTATTTACCACCTCACCAACCTTTGAAATTTGCGGGCACACGTAAAAACACACAGAGACCGGTTAAGATCATGGTGCACGACTATCTGCGTCTCAACACCGATGTTTTTGGATATGTTCCGGACCCAATTGACTTCTGGGTATCCAAAATGGATGAATGGCCCGAGCTCGCCCGCCACGCCATAGAGGTATTGTCCTGCCCTGCAGCAAGCATCATATCTGAGCGGACCTTCAGCACAGCTGGAGGAGTCATTACAGACAAACGCATCCGGCTTTCCACAGATAATGTTGATCGTTTGACTTTCATCAAGATGAATCAGGCATGGATCTCTGATCATGTTGTGGCCCCAATTGCCGAGGTCACCGATTAGTTGCCGTCTACTTCAAACAGAAATGGTCCTCTTGAAATTTTTTTTTTTAAATGATAATTTCTTACTGCAATTTTTATTCTCAGTTCCCAAAAGTTCATTTTGCTGGATTTGCGTTGAGGAGACTGTTAAAAACCCCAAGTAAAACAATTGTACAAGGTTTCGTGAAAAAACGTATTCACATTTATCACTTCATCTTTAAATTTTCACACTGTCATGGTTTTGGGTCATGGTGCTGTGGGGATACAGCTATAATCAGGGTTTCTTTGGAACAGAAATGTGGCTTCTAAGTGCAATTTCTCCCTCACAATTTTTAATAGTGGCTGAGAGGCATTTTTATAATTTTTTGGGTCATGCTGCTGTGAAATGCATCTATATTTACAGGTTCATATTTAAAATGTGGTTTCCAACAACTTTTTTGCAACAGGCCAATTTTCTTTCTCCAAAACAAAACACTGTTAATAGACCCATATTGCAAAATGACTTGTTTTTGCAAGATCTTTAACATAGCTTGCAATCCCTGTAGTGAGACAACCGTTTAATACAATTAAAAGAAAAGAGAAACAAAGACGTGGTGGGATTCCATCCCATTTTACAACTGTGTTTTCTAGAATTAAACTACTAAAAAAATTGCATGTACAAAATAACTGATACAAATATTCCTCTGAATTGTACAAGGGAGGTACAGGAAGACTTGAACAGATGTAGGTTATTCAGAGTATATGGTGTATGGAGCACATTCGCCACCTCAAGAACAGAGACAATTTCCTCCAACACGTTTAGTAAAACGAGAAAAAGAATGCCAAGAAAAAGGCACCTGGGTGGAACAGGAGCGTAAACCACCAGCAAATTTCCAAGTGAAGCTCAATTGTTCCACACTCAAACGGAGGGGCAAGCGCTCTGTAGAGGCATAAATTTCTCAAGCGCTACAGGTCTTGACTGTGTACTGAGGAAGGCTGGAGGTCTTAGCTCACACTTCCGCTTCCGCACTCTGTTTCAGCACGACTGTTTTCGTTGCTGCGTCATAAGGATGTGTTAATGGATGACGGACACCAACCTGGGCTCTCACCGCACCCACTGTAACTCGGGCCCTGATAGCTGAACCTGCGTGTTAATAGATGAGGAAAACCAGCCCTGGCTCTCACCGCACCCACTGTAACTCGGGCCCTGCTAGCTGAGCCTGCGTGTTAATAGATGATGGACGCCAGCGCTTGCTCTCACCACACCCACTGTAAGTCCGGCTCTGCCAGCTGAACCTGTGTGATCCACGTTTACAGCCTCACCCTTGATCAGTAATTTCCTCCAACCCACTTGACAGTAGAATGCAGGATTTTCAGACAGGCCTCGTTGGGCCTACTGGGGACATCTGTTTCGTTTGCTTCACATTCTAATGTCACGGTAGAACAATGTCACTAGTAGAATGGCAAGTAGCTCTAGCAGCAGCAGTAATGGAAAACGAGTTGTTTTTAATAGTTTATTCTTATTGAGAAATTTTCTGCTGATGGTCCATAAGGGCACCTGTGCAGGTTTTTGGGTCATGCTGCGGTCCAGCACATGGATAGTCAATGTCCAGTTCAACTAAAATGGTGGTTGAAAGACTCTTTTTTCCATCACTTTTTAATCTGTGGGTCAGACAGGTTTAATGGTCATACTGCGGTCCAAGACAGGTATAGTCAATGTCCAGTTCAAAATAAAATGGTGGTTCAAAGACTCCTTTTCCGGCACTTTTTAATCCGGGGGACATGCAGGTTTGGGGCTCATGCTGTGGCCCAGACAGGTATTTGTCAATGTCCAGTTCAACTAAAATGGTGGTTGAAAGACTCCTTTTTCCGGCACTTTTTAATCTGTGGGTCAGACAGGTTTAAGGGTCATACTGCGGTCCAGGACAGGTATAGTCAATGTCGAGTTCAACTAAAATGGTGGTTCAAAGACTCCTTTTTCTGCCACTTTTTAATCTGTGGGTCATGTAGATTTAGGGGTCATGCTGCAGTTCAGGACAGGTAGAGTCAATGTCCTGTTCAACTAAAATGGTGGTTCAAAGACTCCTTTTTCCGACACTTTTTTAATCTGGGCGTCATGCAGATTCGGGGCTCATGCTATGGCCCAGGACATGGATGATCAATGTCCTGTTCAAGTAAAATGATGGTTCAAATAATACTGCCTTCTGGCATTTTTTAATTTGTGGCTCATGCAGGTTTAAGCGTCATGCTGTGGTACAAGACAGGGATAGTGAATGATCTGTGACTTTTTTTCTGTGATTTTTATAACCTAATTGTGTTGCCTAAGATGTAGCACGTATCCAGTTTGCTGTTGTGGTGTTTAATTCCCGCTTTCTCATCCTGTTTGGGTGTAAGAATGAAGTTGTTTTTTCCTCTCCCATAGACTTTAATGGTCATCGGCGATAATCTGTTATCGACTATCGGAAATCGTCATGATAATTGATAACGAATCGATAACGATAGTTGACACAATCGCTCATCACTAGTCACTATATATATATATATATATATATATATATATATATATATATATATATATATATATTTATATTTATTCCCAGCAATTTTCTTAATAAGACATTGCACGCTATAACAAATGAGTACATGTATTTATTTAAGGTATGGAAATAATGCTTTTAATATAGATTGGTCGTACTAGGTTATGAGTAGAATTTGCATAAAGAGTGGGGGCTTTTTCCTACTGTAGAGAGATATGATGAGTCTCAGGTGAGCTTGGCAAAGGAGGTGTTCCCCAAAATGTTGCAACCTTCTAGAGAGGACATGATTGAACTCTGCTTAGAATAAAACTCTAAAATAAGGATTTAAAGAATGTCATCTAACATAGGTTATGTAAAGCTTTTAAAACATTTTGTAATTGCATTTTTGAATATGAAAATAAGAATTTGGATGATTGAAGTTCTTTATTCTGATAAATGGAATCATGTTCTGTGCTGTGTGTCCTCTGTAGCAGCACCATGGAAAACTGTAGGAGAATCATTGTCTCTTTAGGAGTCCGTTTGCTCTTTTTCCTGTCGTATAACCTTTTGCCAGACAAAGACCCCTGGTCCCCCAAACTATATAAAAATTAGAAAAACACAGCCAAAGAGATGTTTGCACGCAGTGGGCCTAGTTGTTGTATATATTGAGGTAACTTTTAAAGGTTTCTTGATGGATACTGTAACGCCTCGCTTGCGTCCGGACGCCCTCCTGGGCCATCCTGGGGGTACTTTGCTCACGGGATCGCCGCTTTGGAAGCGGGGAAAGGGAAAAACAAAAACTCTTTAGGGCTTCCGCCTTTTATTGACAAGGGTACAGCCGCATTCAGAATGCAAAAAATCATAATAAAATACTCGGCCTCTGGCCACTAGCTGACCCTAGAGCTCCCCTCTAACGTTGTCGGGACCAGTGCCAGTACCACCCCCTTGCCTCTCCATTTAAAAATCGGTTTCCCTTTAGCTCCGGGGGGGGAGCCTCTCGTGGGGACGGCCCCACCCAACGCGCGACCGCCTTGGGAAAAGGGGACCCTTTTCCCGGCTGCAAGGGGCCTTCTGCTATCTGTCAGCAACTTATTGTTTCAGACCCAGCACTCCCTTCCCCACCGAACCCGACTTCGGGGGCATGTTTGTAGCAGGTACCCTGCTGAATTCCACCTAGTGGCAGAGACCTGTAACTGCACACGGTCACACTGCCACAATACCTGCAACAAAGGCCCAATGCATGATTTGAATAAGGCCTCAGAGTGATTTTCGCAAAAGAAATCTTTCTTCACACTACCACTATCAGCTACAGTTACTGCCCTGCATATAAGGGAATAATCAGAAGGCTACCACACCCAGTTTAACCCTTTAAAACCCCAAAACATAAAAAATTACGATTAAAAAAAAAATTAAAAGCCTTTTTGGAAACATTCAGAATCTATAACTTCCCCCCAAAAAAAATTGTTAACATAAAATTTAAACCTCACTTTTACTGTGTAACATAGCCCAGTTAAACCACTAAAAAAGTTTCCAATTTTCGAGCAAGTTTGGACATCTTTCAAATAGTCTTTCTCTTTGACAGTTTTAACAATTGCCCCTCCCTCTGTTGTATTTCGTATTTCCTCCTTTTTTTGGTGAATTTTGAGTAAAGTAATTTTCAAAACCAGATTTAGCTTTTGGGAAAATGTAAATCCAACACTTCTTGTAACAATCTAAAAGACAAAAACAATTAATTAGTGCCAAAATCCCTTTCCTCAATGACCTAAAAAAATCCTTTTAAATTTTTTGAAAAAAAAACAAATATGAAGCGGGCCACATACAAGATATTATGAAATGCCTTTTTTGGGAGGGCACTAACATAGCTCGTTGGAATTACACCCACACTATACCCTACGAGATGATTTGGCAAAAGAAGGCAAGATAGGGTATCAAAAAAACCCCTTTTTTGTTAGAATTGGCATCATGTTTTTTACAAGCATAATACCTTTGTCTTGTAACCTTTCCAACTGTTCTTTACTATGGGAAAGTTGCTTAACACCATATTATTGCCGTTACTCAAGTAACTAAACTTAATAATCAGTCATCTGTTAAAGAAAAACCTTGCTTTTACAGAACAGCGACTCGGTGAAAACGTAACAAACGAATAAGTCAGTGGGAAACCCGCTACGTTTCACTGGGATTTTGGGGTGATTTATTTGCATGTCTATTGACCCCTTGATGTAAAGAGGAGAAAGGGATTTTTTTTTGCTGAATTTTTAAACTGATCCTTTGCACCATTGACATTAGCTCCTTAGAGGGTCTGGCGCACTTAAAGGGGGACTTAAACGTATGACAATTAGTCCCCAAAAGTCTCTACTTTAGAAGCGAGAGTCAGTCGTGCTTGAGCACTACTCTTCATTCTGTTTTATAGGAGTTCTGCGTACAAGTGAACATAGAGCTCCCATGCACTCAAAAACTCCTAGAAAAAAATAAAGGGTTTTTTGGGGCCAAAAGCGAAAACTACCTCCGTTTAAAGTCGAGATTTCGGGGCACATCCCCATGACCACTGTGGTAGGGGGTTTGCAAAAACATAAAACCTGTTTTTCTAAAGTGCTTATCCAAAGTAGTCATTTGCTATGTCTGGTTTGGTAAACCCTTGTGCCCCCCTGTGAAATAACAATTCTGGAGCTTCTTTCTTTAAGGGGGGTTTCCCCAAGGGCAATGCCAAAAAACGGTCGGTTATGCCCCGGTATTTGCACTGTTTTGCGGCCGCCCCACGGCCGGGGGGGGGGGGTGGCTTTTTCCCCCGCGATGACGGAAAAAAGCCCTACCCCTTCACATTGACTTGCAAGATTCTGTCCAAAAAAACCGAACGGAAGAATGCAGGACAATTTTTTGGGGGGCGGACCGCGGGCGGCAAAACCGCCAAGGGAAAACCCCCGTGGGGGTTTTTCCTAGAGCACCATGTGCCAAATTTCCCCGGACGGTTTTTCAGGTGGTCTGCAAAACCCCCAAACCGCTAAAAAACCGGCCGAAAACCCGTGCCTTTGGGACATGCCATAACTCTGTTGTGCTGTTTCTCTGTTATTGTATTTAGGAATGTATTACTGAATCTGTCAATTGGGTGTTACCATTCCAGTTTTTAATGGGGAGACGTCCTTGCACCACATTGACTGTCAACAGAATGTTAGACTGTACAAGGACACCACCCCTTAATTGGAAACCCCCGTGGGGAGATTCGTAAATATATTTCGAAGGGGGGGGGGGGGGGGGGGAAAAAACGAGTAACAGCCCAAAAAGGGGTTTTAAAAAAAGATCTCCAAACTGTTATTTCATAGAGAGCACAAAGATTTACTAGAACAGGCATTTCAAAAATGGCCACAGGACCTCTTTTAAGGGGGAAGTCCCATAAATTTAAAGTTATTGGGAAATTTCCTTTAAAAACTCAAACATTTTGATGGAAAAAGTACAGTTTTTAGACCAAGGGTCAGCATTCAAAGCAAAAAAAAAAATAAAACTTGTTTTTAATAAACCCATATAAAAACATAAAAAACAGAACTAATAAAATTTAAAAAACCCTATACAGCTCATAAAAAGGGGGACAAAACTTTTTGGCATTATTCACAGTGTCCACACTTGTGGGTACTTTTTTTTTTTTTTTTTTTCTAGGGGTTTCCCCCAAATATGGGTATTTTTTTGGCCACATGCAGCCACTTTTCATTTTTCTGTTGTGGAGTAGACCGGGTTGGGTACTGGCCCCATAAAAACAAATCAACCCCCAAGGCCCCTGAGAAATTCCCCGTTTTGATCCGATCTGGAAAACTCGAACCTTCCATTATTATACCCAAGTGAATGGAGTGAGAAGTTGAGAACACCGGACAAAAAGGAAAAAGAGAAGTGGCTAGACCATATTATGGAGCTTGAGTGGGTGTACAACAACACTGTGAATGTCACAACTGGAATTTCTCCATTTCTGCTTATGTTTGGTCACAATGGAAGGTGTCCGTTCAGCATGATGCTGACTCTCAAGGAGTGGTGGATGGAAGAGTTGACTTCTCAGACCTAGATAAAACACCAGAGATGGCTCCTGCAAAAGATTTATGACTTGTTGGCAAAGAGGCTCAGCCCACAGGAATTTGTCAAGCAATTCCATTTCAAAGTGGGGATGGGTATGGTGAAAGATCAGAAAACCGAACCCCCGAGAAACTAAGCAGAAATGGGAATTCCAGGCCCCGAAGTACAAAAAGTGATAGAAAAAAGTGTGAACACACTCACCAATACTTCGGGAAAACAGGGTACGTAAACCCCTGTTAGGGGACGGTTTCAATGGGATTTTATCCCGGGTGGGGATGAAATGGGGAATACAAGGAAAATGTAGTAATCCCCCTGTACACGAGGATGTTTGGAAAAATGAAGAAGGTTCACTCTTTTTGAAGAAAAGAACATAAAATCATGGGAAAAAAATCCCAAAAACCCACAAAGTTTAGGTTTCAGGCTTACCTTCAGCCCCTTGTGTAAAATATCAAACCATGGTGCCATAATTCAATATATTCCACCCCCAAACCCAAATTTCTTGTTTACCTGAGTTTAATCTCTATATACCAACGAAACAGAGGAAAAAAATGTATGCAAAAATATATGAAAAAACAGTTTACAATAAACTAGAAATTGTGTTGATTCTGAAAGCGAAAAACATGTAAAAATGCAAAAACCAAAAATTTACTATCAATTTTTTGACTTTAGCGGGGCTGGGATCTTTGGGCCCCGTTTGTTTTCAGGCAGAGACAGGCAGATCTTGGGGCAAAAATACAGGGCCCCTGTATTTTATTTAAGCAGCAAACAAAAAAAACAACAAGTGCAAGGAGCCCCCACATAAACAAAACAAACGCCTGCCCCCTCTGGGCTCTAACTA